>JAADYK010000096.1:0-40356 GCA_023338225.1 Halophytophthora batemanensis
GGCTCCAGAAGGCCCCAAGAACGATCAAGTAATAGTCGTGTCACACCTGCTGCTGCACCAGGCGCCCAAGCTGCCAATGGCTGCGGGGCCGCAGGCCGCAGGCCGCGGACAGCCGCACACCTGCTGCTTTGCAATTGCAGTGCTGGGGGTGTCGGGCAGGACGGCCTCCGCTAGCCAGCCAGCTCGCCCGCCAGCCAGGCTCGCTTGCCAAACGACGCCCTCTCTTATTGAGACGGCGCACAGGCTCGCGGGAGCTGTGTCGCGATCTTGACCCGATTGCTGGCCGACTCGGCACTGTGCAAGAATCCTGTGTGGCAGCCGCGCGTCGCTTCGTTGGGGGGCGGAACGGCGACGCCCCGACCTGGTGCAGCTTAGTCGAGTAGCTGCAGAGAGCGTTTGGCCAGCAGATTGCGAGTTTAGACCACTGATGCCCGTCCAGGATTCGCCACCTTATCCATCGCTCCCCGCTATCGCCGGGGGTGAAACGAGCGACACGTGCTGCTCTCGCTCATTCCGAGCACCCGGCAGGAGAAGAGTGAGCACTGACCACCGTCCTCACCCAGCGCTCGGAATGGATCGAATTGCCTAGCGGGCAGCGACGGTCCGTCGCGACGGAGCAGCGGTCGCAGATCGCAGTGGAGCGAAATGATGGCCCCGGCTCGTAAGCAGCGCGAAAACTTCATCCACTCCATTGGAGATCCATCAGAGCTTCCGTGCCCGCACCAACAGCACGTGCCTCTTCGATCGGCCACAAGCTGCAGGCTGCAGAGCGCTCCACGTCGCCTGCGCATTGCGCATAAACTGCCAAAGCACGCAGAGAGCACTGCACCACACCACATCAAGCCAGCCAGCGCAGTCTATTTGGAATGCTGGCCACCCTGAGACGGAGCCCACTTGCGCCTTTGTCTATCTTCAAACCCACCAATACAAAGGAGCCATCCAATCCTCGGACGTGCGTCCGGCTCAAGAACCATTCGTCATCCGCCAGTGCGACCCTCCGCCTGCCTCACGCCGTGGCTAACGTCCCTGCGTACGCACCGTGACGCCTGGCGACAACCGGCTCAGTGCTTCAGCAAAGCGCCCCATCGTTCGGTCACCAGAGCTCCGTCACGATGCGCTCCTCCGCCAACTTCTGCGCCACCACACGCTTGGCGTCCTCCTCGTTGGCCACAGCACCGTCTGAGAGCTCCGGATGCGCTGCCAGCGCCTGTGCGATAGCCTTCTTCACGGCACGACCCATGTCCAGACTGCCACACACGTAAATGTGGCCCTCGTCCTGCAGCAAGTGCTTGGCGACCAGCTCGCTCGCGTCCAGCACCGCATCCTGCACATACTGTCACACCCTCAAACCATCGTTCACGATGTACATCGTCAGAGTCCCCCACTTCAACTCGGACAGAATCTCGTGATTGACACCACGAACGCACACGTACGCGCTTGTCGCCATGAACACCGTCACCAGCGGAGAACCCGACGTGCAGCTGATCCAGCACGCCGCTTTCCTGCGCACGCTGCAGCTCGTCAGCATACAAGAGGTCGACATCGGGCGCGCGACAGCCGTAGAAGACATAGGCTGCCCGACGTCGAGTCGTATCGAGGTCGAGCTCGTGTTCCAGGTCTTGGAGAAAGGCGCGGAACGGCGCCATGCCCGTACCAGCGCTGATAAGCATGAGCGGGCGGTGGTCCTGGAACGGGAACACAAAGGACGACTGGTAGAAGGACGCACGCACAACGTCCTGGCCTGGCGTGAGCTTGGACAAGTAACTGGAACAGCGTGGCAGTGGTTTGGCGTCCGACTTGCGTAGTCCTAGCGTAATGGAGACCGTCTCCGGCTCGAATTTCCGCGAGGACGAGACCGTGTAGTACCGCGGTGCATTGGGTGGTGCGATCTGGAAGAACTCGGCGAAGCTCAATCGTAACGATGGGAAGTGATCGAAGATGTCGGCCACCGTCACGTGCTTCTCTGGTCTGCAATCCGAGTCATCGTCCAAGGTTAGTGAGATGATCTTTAGTTTGGGTGAAGCAACTACAGTTTGCAGCAAAGAGAGATGTACCTTTCTGCGCGAATAGCTTCAATCGCCTGCGGGGCCATTAGAGCAGCCACGTCGTCATCGTCCGAAGCGTAGGCAGCCAGGTGACGCAGGAATTGCCCAGTACGTGGCGTCGACACCAAATCGAATGTCCATGTGAGCGCGTCACGAATGCTACCAACACGCGAGAATGGGCGGTTCGGGAAGCCCTGATGCTGTGGCGAAGGTAGGTGCTGCTCCTTCTGCTTATCTTCCTCCCTTGCAGTATCCAGCGGTTCAGCAACGAAGTAGACGTCTGGGTCCAGGACGTCTAAGTGCTTGAGCATGCGATTCACCTCGGATAGCTCGTTGGGCACGTAGACGCCAATGTTGGAGGCCTGGTCGCTGACGAGTCGCTGCTGATCGTCCCGGATGCGCACCTCTAAATGGCGCACGGAGCGCCAGGCGCCATCCTCCGTCTGGTGTGGTGCACTGATCACTCGATTGGCCGCGACCTCGAACACGGCGCGGTCATTCTCCTCCAGCCACTCGCGCTGTTCGTCCGACAGTTCGTCGCCCTGGTCATTACTGAGCAAGGCCACGTTGTACTTGGGCTCGGGCGCTGGAGGTTTCTCGAACTGGTCCTGGTCCAGCAGACTGAGTTCGTACTCGAGCAATTTCTCCTGGAACCAGACGCATGCAGCACACAACGGAACACAGTGTTAGCATTGCTGTGATGCAACTGCTCGGAGCTAAAGCACGCCGGTAACACACCTGATAGACCAGGTCTACGCAGTTAGGACAGTCCAAGTGGCAGCACTCGTCCTCTTTTGGCTTTTCAGGTGGCACCAGTGGGCCAGTAGGCTTGGGCCTGAGCCGCTCGGGCTGAAAAGAGGATGGTGCAGCCACACGCCAACAGAACGAACGCCATGCATCAGCCCAGCGCTACAATACCGCGCAGATATGTTGCAATGCCAGCATGCAGTCGTAGAAAGCGTTTTGTACCTGCTCTTTGCGGCGCTTGAGCGCCATCTCGCGCTCGAACTCCATGAAGGCGTCCATGCCGCTGGCCAGGAAGCGCTGCTGTTGCTGCTGCCCAGGAAGCGCCCGCAGCCCACGACGACCCCCAGTGCCGCCTTCACCTGCGAGCCCCGCAGCCACATGCCGCGGGCAGAGCCGCCACTTGCCGCCCGAGAGAATGCGGCGCGCGTTCGCGTGCATCGATTCGCCACCTCTTGTCCCGAGTTCTTGTTGAAACTTGATGCAGCACACGTTGTCTGCCCTTGAGTTGATGGGTGCCCCACGTCAGGCGCACTGGCACGCTGTACCTTTACTTTGGTACACCTTGGCATCATCATCGACGATGATGCCGTGAAATTGGCACAACTCACACAGTTTAACACCCAAGAGCTCAAGGTGGAAAGCTGCCATTCCTTCATGGCCTACTACTTCTCTCAACCAAGATCAAACACCATGGCAGCCACAGACAGCTGCCGTTGCACTGGTCCTCTCCTACCAGGCCTGCAGCTGCAGTGACACTAGATTGTCTCGTCCGTCTTGACCAGAGCGGGGAGCTGGGGAAGGGGCATTTTGACGGAGTCGTTCGGCAGACATGGTTACCCGAGCAGAGAGGCCTGCTCGTCGCCAAGGACATAGCGCCTATGACGCTGGTTACGGCGGTTGCGAATCCCCAGCACCGCAGCAACCGCAACCAGTCCCAGGAGAAGGAAGCTGCCCAGATAGGCCGTTGAGTGAGGGACACTGGTGCTCGCCACCGTAGACATGAGGCTTGACTTGTGGGTCTTCTTCTTGGGCAGCTTGCACTTGCGCTCCGTGCGCGCGAACTCAAAGGCCTTAAGGAAGTCGCCAATGTCGCACAGTGCTGCGGTCGAGTGCATGGGGCAACAGAATGTAAGTACACGACATCATTGCCACGCAAGATTGCCATGCATCAAACGTCCACGTACTGTCGTCGCACTCGGGGAGAAGCAAGGGCTCTCCGTGGAAGATCATCCGCGCCGCGTAGGAGTCCGCCTTAGTCTTGTAGATCTCGATCGCCAGCATGGCGGCGTATGGGGTCCAGGTGCGGTCCCAGTTCTCTCTGGCCAGCGCTGCCAGCAGAGGCATCAGGGTCGAGTCGTGAGCTGAACAGGGTGCAACACATCCAGGAAACAGTACGCAAATGTGAGCATCAAACAAGCTAGCACGGACCAAAGGACAGAAACGCAAGAATCCTGGACTCGCACCCATTGTAACGGACAGCTTCACCGCCTTCAGGTCGCCGCTCAGCACGTCATCGACGCGCGCCACCAGCTCGTGCGCCAAGGGCTGCATGGCCACCTTGGCGAACCACGAGTCGTTGTAGGTGAGGTAAATGCCCTGACGAACCTCCACTTCGTGGAAAGTCTCCGTGAACGTCTTCTCGTCAATGCCTTCCGGCAGCTCCAAGTCGTTGCAGCGCGCCGTACTCAGACACTCAAGCGCTGTGTCCCACGAGAAGTTGCCCACGACATCGTGGAAGTGGTGCTCAAGCGCGACAGTGGCCGGGTCTCGTTCGTGCTGCCAGAACTCGGGCGATTCGTTGGCCAGCTCCCCAATGTGGCCCATAAGCGGACAGATATTGTAGTTGGTGTTGATGTAGTCCATCGAGATGTCGGCCGTGTTCCAGCCCAGCATGTGGTGAAGCTCGCGCGAGAGCTCACCGTCAGGAGGGAAAAGCCCGTCCATGAGCGCTTGACCCGAGCCCAGAGTCCTCTCCTGGTCGTCAGAGCGGAGGTGGATCTCTTCCAGCATCAGGTGCTGTACATATTGGCAGAGCACTTCAGTTAGCGTCACTTGATATCGATGCATACTGATTCGATGCAAGCTCTCAAGAGAAATGTACCGAGAGGTTCGACGTGTCGAAGACTTTGAGATCACCCTCGCCGATGTACGCATCACGTAGGAACCTGTCGCACACGCACACGATGTCTCGTAAGCTAGAGAGAAGCGAGCGAGACTGATAAGCAGAGAGAACCTAGATGTAATGCGAATAAGCACGTACTCTCCGTTCTTGAGGTGCTGACGCCGGCCAAGAGGGAGCAGGCCGCCCACGACGCAGTCGCCCTTGAGGATGTTATGGCCGTGCATGTAGCTCTTGCTGTACAAACGGCCGAAGCCCCTCTCCGACGGGTTCGCGTTAATATCTTGAGACTGGCGAGGCAAACAACAGAGGGTGGCACACACATACAGCGGCGTTAGCACGGAAAAGCGGCCAGTACGAGAGCAGCAGCACAGTAGAGCTCTTCACCGCGCACATACCGATACGGACGAAGTGGTGCAGTCCCATTCCGCAGACATGGGGTTGTGCTTGCGCTCGTCCCAGCAGTAGAGCTTAGCGTAGGGCGCACGCGCACCGTGACGAGCCACGACCTGCACCTGCTCCAGAGACGCCACGCGCGCCTCCTGCTCCGCCGAGAGCGGTGGGATGCGCGTGGCTTCGATGCCCTCCATGGCATTGCAGTAGCGGTGCGGTTGCCACCCGTCGTACGGGCCCGCTGTCACCGCAGGGACGCCTGCGAGTGCCGCTACCAGTGCCGCGATCCGCATTCTTGTCCGTCTGCTGCTAGTTCCGCTTGCTCTCCGCGCGCTCCGATGGCGAATGGGCCACTAAAACACGCGCCAGCGGCACGTCCAGACGCAGGCCACAGTCACCAGCAGTCGTCGCCCCCACCGTCGCAAGCAGGAGGCGACTCGGGGCGCGTCCTTGACCGTCTTCTCGTCGTGAGCCGGCAGAAAACGGCCGCGAGATTCTCCACTCATCTGGCTGGGCGCGGGGGACGCGGCGGGCATCGACGCGAATATCCGCCAATGAGAGAGTGGGATGTCGCTGTCCGACGGTTTAACGCCCAATCCGGAGCCACGAGCACGCGCCACTTCAAGCAGACGCCTTGTCCGGGAAGGGGATCCCGGCGACAGGCGGAGGCAGCGCCACGCCCCCTCGCAGCAACTGGCCGCCCACAGAGCGCCGCACACGTACAGCCCTCCCGGCCTTCGTGCCGGTGCTCATGTGCGTGCAGCGCGACGCTCGGGTCTGTGGGCGTGAGCGCGCGTGCAAGCTGCCGACCAGATTCGCCTGGGTTGGGCTGGGCTGGGCTGGGTTGGTCGCTACCGGTTCTTAACCGGTATCAGGTTGGAAACCTAGCCCCGTTCCAGAGCAAGCAGCCAGTCTCTGCCTCGTGTTCTCCCAAGCCGAAAGCCGACGAGCGAGCATTGACGCAGCTGGCAGCGCAGCCAGAGAAGGCAAGGCAGCGCGACGACGGCCCGGAGCGCCGCGAGAAGCCCTTCGCCCCGCGCACACACGCACGGACCCCGTCCCCAGCTAGCTGCGAGCGCGAGTGTCGCCGGTGTGCCCTACACCGCGAGAACTTCGCCCCGCCACAGCGTCTTGCAGAAAGAGCTCCACGATGGAGAGCGGGAACGAAGAGGAGGAGAACGCCGTGTACCTGCGCGCTGCGCTGTTGCGCAAGCAGCAGGAGCTGAAAGAGGTCCAGGACGAATTCGACGAGTACACGCAGTCCAGTCATGAGCTGGAGCTGGAGCTGGAGCAGGAGCTGGAGCGCGCCGAGAAGCGCAACTCGCACCTCACCAACAAGAACCAGCACTTGGAGCGAGATCTCCAGCTCACGCGCAGCCAGCTGGACGAGGCGCGCGGCCAACTCCGCAAAGGCGAGGACGAGGTAGCAGCCATGCGCGTGGAACTGCAGGCCGCTGTCGCCGCACGTCGCCGTCTGGAGCAGGAGCAAGACGACCTGGAGACACAGGTGCGTGTGCTGCAAGCCACGGAGGCCGATCTGCAGCACAAACTGGAGCGGGAGATGGAGGAGAAGGTTTTCCTAGTAAGCGACCAAGAGGAGTTGCAGCGCGAGCACGACTTGGCGGACGAGCGTCTTCGTGCCGAGATCATGGACCTGAAGTCCGAGCTCTACTCGCTCCAGAAGAAATTCGACGCTGTGCAGTCATCGATGCCTTCGCATCGTGATTCCTTCTCGTCCGCTAACGGCAATGACAGTATGGCCACCACACGCAGTCAGTCCGAGGACGACGACTACGACTACGAGAGCTCGGACGCCGAGAGCGTCGTGCGGCGCTCCACGATGAACGAGCGCGACGAGATCAGCCGTGAGGTGCTCATTGAATCACTCCGACAAGAGATTGACGCGCTCTCGGCGCGCGCACAGGAGGAGACGGAGGCTCGCGCGGCTCTGGAGACGGAGACGCTGCAACTGCACGAGAGCCTAGCGCAGATGGAGGCCATGGAGGCCGAGATCACAGAGATGACGGACGAGCTGATCGCCAAGTCCCAGGAAATCAGTTCCCGTGACGCCGAATTGGAGAAGCTACGTGACACTATCACTGTTCTGCAGTCCGAGACGGCTGCGCTACGGGAGAAGAACATGGAACTGGCTAATGAGGGCGAGCATGCGCGTGGCGAGTTCGAGGACCGATTGTCGGAGCTGGGCAAGTTCGAGGATAAGGCGTCCGAGATGGACAAGCTGGAGGCGGAGTTGGCAGCCGCACAGACACGCTGCGAAGAGTTGGTGGAAAGAGAACGCACTCTGGAAACACAGCTGGAGAGTCAGACGCAGATGCTGGACGAGCAGAAGGCTCAAGTGCGGGCGCTGACAGCTCGACTGGACAACAGCAAACAGGAGCGCAGTGAATTGGAACGGAAGGTGCAGTTCGACAAGGGCGAGATCTCGCAGAACCGCAAGGAGGTGGAGGAGCTCAACAACCTCAATGCGGAGCTGCAGGAGCAGCTGGAGCAGGTCTCGCGGAAGGCCTCAGAGCTGGAGCGCGCGTCAGCCAGATCCACGACCTCCACTGCGTCGTCGTCATCTTCCGAGAAGGAGGTGGATCCGAAGCGACTGCTGCAGGAGATCCAGAGTATGCGCACGTCCATCAACTCGCTCACGGCCGAGAACTCCCGACTGCGCAGTCAGGAAGGGTTGGCACCCAGTGCTGCGCCCACGAAGCGAGTTTCTGCTGACGTACTGCAGATCAATTACTCGCCGGAACAGCTCGCGCGCAAGTATCTGGCTGAGAGAACGCGGAACGCGTCGCTGCTGTCTCGACTGCAGACGGTGTGTGGCAACATCCAAGTCTTCTGTCGTGTGCGTCCCATCATCAACGAGGAGCTGGAGAAGGCCTGGGGCTCCAAGCTCTCGGTGAACGTGGTAAACCAGTCGGACTTGGCGGCGATGGACATCCGGGCAGAGCGCTCCATCCCCAACGCTGGCAACGAGAACGCGACCAGCAACGGAACTCAGGTGGACTCTCGAGCGCTGGAATCGGCGGCCAGCAACGCGTCCTGGAAGGTGTTCACCTTTGACCGCATCCTCGGGCCAGAAGAGACCCAGAACGATGTGTTCCGCGAGGTGGAGCCCATTGCGCAGTCGGTCGTGGACGGCTTCAAGGCCTGCATCTTCGCGTACGGCCAGACAGGATCAGGCAAGACATACACGATGGAAGGAACTCCGAGCGATCCGGGTTTGAACTACCGGGTCATCAGTCACTTGTTCCAGTCCGTGCAGCTTCGTGGCGAGATCTACAACCCGGAAGGCCAGAGCAACCAGCAAGAGCACGATGAGGACGACCCAATGAACGGCAGCGGCTCCAGCGAGCTGCCAACGAGCTCGGAGCTGTACCACGTCCAGGTCGCGGTGCTCGAGATCTACAACGACACGCTGCGAGACCTGGTGTGTCCCACGAACCCTAAGACACTCGAGATCCGCCAGGACTCGTCCACCGGAGACATTTGCGTGCCGGACTTGACCATGGCCACCGTGTCGTCTCCGCAGGAGACCATCGACGTGCTGCGAAATGCGCAGCTGAACCGCGTGACGGGCAAGACCAACGTCAACTCGCACAGCAGTCGGTCGCACAGTGTGGTGATCGTGCAGATCTCCAAGCGCCGTCCGACGAGCAACGGCCCGGAGGCGGATCCCGCGGCTTATGACGCCGAGGACGAGAGCTGCGGCAAGCTCTACTTGGTGGACTTGGCCGGTTCCGAGCGTGTCAAGAAGAGCAACGTGAGCGGCGACATGCTACGCGAGGCAGCACACATCAACAAATCGCTGTCGGCGCTGGCGGACGTGATGGAGGCACTGGACAAGAAGCTGGCCCACGTGCCGTACCGCAACTCAAAGCTTACGTATTTACTGCAGGACGTGCTCAACTCGTCGTGCAAGACGGTTATGATCGTGAACGTGGGACCCACTATCGAGTGCGCTAGCGAGACGTACCGCTCTCTGCAGCTCGCGGAGCGAGTGCGGAACATTGTCGTGGGACGGAACCAGATCGTGAAGAACAAGAAGGACATTCTGTCGGCCAAGAAGGCCTTCGCCGAGCTCCAGTCGCTCAAGCAGCAGATGGCTATCTCAGCGCGCAAGTACCGCCAGTCCCAGCAATCGGTGGTCGCCATGGTAAGTCTCTGCCATTGTCGAACTACCTTCCGTGTGAGGTGGATGCTTCAGTGTACTCGCTACTGATCTAACGTTGATACTTCCTTTTCTTTCCCTGCAGAAGCGCGAGCAGAAGAACCAGTCAGAAAAGCAATCTGCAGGGCTGCAGAAGCGGCTGAAGGTCTGGGAGACGCAGAACGAGAACCTCAAGACGCAGAACGACTCGCTGAAGCAGATTGTGGACGATCTCGGCGGCCAGCTCAAGAGCGAGCGCGAGGCCCGACAAAAGGAAGCGGAGCAGCGCGAGGCGGCGCAGCGTTTACTGCGCCAGCAGAGCTCCAAGACGCGCGTGTCGTCATCGCAACAGGAGGCTCAGCAAAAGTTGCTTCACGACCGCGAAGAGGAGATCAAGAAGTTGCGACAGCAACTGACAGAAGCCAGACGACGCAGCACCTCGTCGCTTATCCCGAGGGTGCAGGAGTCATCACCGCCGTTGAAGAAGTCAAGGAGCTCCCGCTCAGCCAGCATGCCTAACAACAACCGGCCAGAGGACGAGCCAGCGACTCCTAGCACCTCGGACAAGCACCCACCGCTGCACGTGGCGCCTCGTCCATCCAAGACACGCAGCACCCTACGTAGGTCCACGGGGCCACGAGTCCAGACAAATGGCAACAATCCAGCGAGTGGCAGTGGCTCCAGCACGGATGAAAGTCCACGAACCACCAGGCGCGGCAGCTCGCTGGGTGTCACGAGACCCACAGCCAGCTCCGCCGCGAGAGCGACGACGAAACCCAAGTCCACCGGCCATTGGAAGTAGCTGGACGAGGGGTGAAGACGATAGGAAGCGAGGCCAGGAGCCAAGTGAAGCCCCGACCGAGCACTAGGGCGTACCTAGAAGCCGCCAGTTGGTCGAGTGTGGACCAGAGGAGCTGCCCGAAGGAAGACTGCTCTGTCGTACTGGTCCACGCAGGATAATGCGTAAAAGACTGTTGGTCATGGAGCTGACGCGCTGGTCTGCCATATATTTTAGTGAGGTGTCGAACAATGTCCACGGACATCTAGAGGCGGCAGGCACAACGTAGTCTGATACACAGACATCAAGACGATCTTTGCTGTCGACTGTCGGCGCGTACATCCCCCGGGGACGCGCTTCTGGGTGGAGGCGGCGTGGCGCCTGTAGCATCCGCTAAACTCCGCAGAACTTGTGGAAGCAGGTTCTTGTACTGTCGGAGACTGTCGAAAGCGTGCAGCAGCTCAAAGAGCAGCTCCTCCTGGGCTTCCGTCGCAGCCTCAGCAGCCCGACGCTGTGCCGCAGTCAGACCGCCAGCGTTCGGCGGGTTGAGCACGCGGTCCAACACCTCGAAGATGGCCGGCTTGACCATATTGGAAAAAGCGCTCTCGTCTTCGTCCTCTTCTTCATTATCCAGCTCGTGCAGTGGCGCGGCCATAGGCGTCGTAGAGTTGGACGCCAGCGTCGTGGTGGTACTGGTGGTGGAGCTGGTGGCCCAGTCCGTTCCTGTAGACGTGGGTGCCTTGTCCTCCCCATAAACTCCGGCCGAGTTACTGCCAAAGCGCGAGTTGTCCGTCGAGGCGTTTTGCGCCTTGAGCTCCTGGAGACTTGTGGACGATAGTCGGATGGTGTTAAAGTCCCAGCCACTGCCCACAGCCGAGTCCTTGTCTCGCCCGTGGCCCTTGCCACCGTCCTGCTGCCCACACGTTGTATTCATATCTCCTTGACGAGAGCTCTGTGACGCGCTGTCCTGCCACGCACGTGACGGTGATGCGTAGCTGCCGCTGGCGTCTCTGAAGCTGTTCCCCACGTGGTCATTAGTGCTAAAGCCGTTCTGCACCTTCCGCATCGCAGCACCATCGTTCTCCTGCTGGTCTTCCAATTGGTTGCGATCCAGCAGCTCCGTAAGGTGCGAGACGTGCTTAGCGCCGCGGATGAACGGATGCTGCAGCAGCTCTGCGGCCGTGGGACGCTCCTGCGGCGCTTTCCGCAGACAGCGAGACACAAAGTCCACGAATCGCGGAGAGAACTTGCCTTCCAGTACCGGTGGCTCGTTGGTCGGGATCATGAAGAGCACCTTCATAGGGTGAATGCTAGTGGCAGGCAACAACGAATCGGTCAGTTAGCGTCAAGTACCAGAGCTTCAGAGCATCTCAATCACCACCAAAGAGCAGGAAACGCAACGTACTCGGCTAAGGGCGGAGCGCCCTTGGCCATCTCGATGGCCGTGATGCCCAGCGACCAAATGTCGGCCTTAAAGTCGTACTGCGACTCCTGGATGACCTCGGGTGCCATCCAGAAAGGCGTACCCACCGCCGTGTTGCGCTTCGTCATGGTCTCCGTGAGCTGGCCCGTGACGCCAAAGTCTGCTAGCTTGACGTGGCCATCACCACTCAACAGCACATTCGCCGCCTTGACGTCGCGGTGGATCTTCTTCTCCGAGTGCAGATACTCAAGCCCCTTGAGCAACTCGCGCAGGATGATGGCGATAAAAGCTTCGTCCAGTGGCCCATTGCGCATGATGTCCAACACGGAACCGCCCGCCAGGAACTCCATGATGATCCTATAGATGCAACACAAGCGGAGTTGAGACGTATTGCAACAGCGGGGAGGAGAAACAAGCTAGCGCAAGCGTACCAGAGCTTTGTGCCAGCGATGAAGGAGCCTGAATACGTCGTGAGCTGGTCGCACGAGCACTGTGAAAGCACGTGGATTTCCTGCAGAGCCACGACAAGCAGCAGCGTCAGCGCCAGTCCAACCCGCACATACATTCACACGAGCGACGTCGGAATGAGGTAGGCGCACAGCACCTGCTGCACGTCTTCGATCTCGTCGCCCGCAGACTCCAAGTCGATGATCTTGACGGCGCACACCTCGTCCGTCTGCGTGTTAATGCCCTTGAAGACCTCACCGAAGGCGCCGCCGCCGATGCGCTCCAGCAGCTCATACTGCTGGCTCGGGTCCACACTGCCGCTCATGCTGTACCTCTCGCCAAGTTCTGCTCGTGCCAGTGCCGAGGATACCAAATCTGAACGCCGCCACCTGCCACCAACGCACACGTTAGCCCTCTAAAGGCGCAACACGGCTCCAGCGCGAGCGAGACGACGCGCCGGCGCCTGAACTCCATGGCCGCATGCCTCGGGACAGGTCGCGGGAGGCGCACAGCGCGCAGGAGCCCAGGAGATCCACGCACCTGGGCCTGGTGCCTCTTGTCCTGGTGTCCAAATGGCCGCTTCACAGTGTCGCTTGCTGCCGCTTTCGGCCAAGGAAGGCTCCAAAATTTGATGCGCTGACTTCTTCCCCCTTTCGTCGAGGCAAATCCCATCTGCTATTGGTCGAAACCCTGCGGCCAGGTCGCGAAATCTGCTACAACCGCCGCGTCCCATTGGCTGGCTCTCCCTCCAGCCCCTCGGATTGGCGAAAAAGATGCCACGCACGTGACCCACGCCAATTTTTCGGCCCGCAGCGCCTCGAAGTTACCACATGGGCCGCGCGGATCTCGCCGAGAAGCACCTCGGCAAATGCGCACCGCCCGTCCACTTCACGGAGAAGCTCGAGGCCAAGTGGCGTCCGCGCTGGTATGGCGGCCAGCTCGCCCCAGGCCACCATCACCAGGTATGCTCGCTTAGCGAGCAGTGGTGGTGTCTGCATTCGGCGTGGTAGAGGCTCGGGCTGCAGTGCCAAGACTTGTGGTCGCAAGGTCTAGTCGCGGGGGCTGCGCAGGGCGCATGGTGGCGGTCGTTTCTCCCGCAGCACGAGCATGTCTTCATCGTGTAGTGCTCTTCCCACTGGAGCCGCAACTTGTCCTTGATTCGCCTGGAGCGAGTGAAGCACTCGTGGTCTTGAGCAGCCGGGATCCATGTCTTCCTTGCGCGCTGGTCGACCAACTGCTCTCACCACACTGGTCGATCACCTGTCGAGAGAAGAGTTTGGGAAATGAATGAGGGAGTGGAGGGAGGAGGTCTTGTCACGCGCTTGGGTGTGGAGACACAGGAATAGGTCGGTAGAAGCTCGCAAAGCTAGGAATGAATTGAATAGCGACCATGCAAGTTGGAAGCTGGCTACGAGTGGCTCAGCTAGCAAGAACTGGTACAAAGTATTGCTTCCATTTGCTTGGTCATGGTCCTGTGGATAGATGCATGCTGATGAACTCACGGAAGCTGGATACGCAGAAACAGGAGAGGCGCCAGGTCTCGAAGTTTCTGCTGTTGATCTGAGTTGCCGCGGGTGATGGCGTGGTGCACGTACGAGTACAACTTGGAGCTAGTCACGCGGAGTTGATCCGTCGAGTTTGTAGAGGTTCATCGCGGTGCCATTGTCGAGAATATCGGCGAGGCAGTAGTTGTGACACGAGTGGGCGATCCAAACACGGAGACACATCATGGATGCTTCTAGTAGGCTCTTGGTCTTGATGCGGTCGGGTCGCACTCGACATCGGAATTCAGGAAGCGATCGTTCCAGAGAGGCGCTTGCAAAAGCACGAAGCCGTATTCCAGTTGATCCAAGCAGAGTGTCGACGCAGGCGGTCAATTGTACCACGTCAGGAGAACTGTTCCCCACCAGCCCGATACACCATGGCGTCGCAGTAGCTGAGGCATAATCGTCATCTAGAGTGCATCCGCGAGTGAACCACGGCCAAAGGGATCTTAGAGTTTGAACAGGAGAAGGCCAACTTGTCCTGTTCACGTGAGGTAGCTCGATGGCCGATTGAGTTCTTGTACGTCTTGCTGTAAAATCTGAAGCTGTTGGTACCAAAGAATTGAGAGGATGCGTGGAAGTTGTAGCGTGAGGTCTGCGTCGGCATGGTAGAGCCAGTGTTGAGCAACGAGTTGCCGTCGGTGCTCAGTCTCCCGATGACTAAATAAAATGTAGTGACTCACCGCTCGCTGCCATTCAGCACTGACCGTCTTGGGCACGTAGGCCACTGCCATGGCATACCAGAGTTTGCCAGTAGCCTCACAACCGCAATGATCTTGCAGCCTTGCACTGTCCAAGCTCTCCTTTTCCTCTGCGCCATCGCCTCATGCACCTTGGTCATCGCGTAGCTAACACGGCCTGCTGCTGTCGTCTCTGGACCAGAGGGGACACCGAGATAGCGCATGGACTCACTGTGTAGGAGACAGTGTAAGTGCTCATGCGTCGTAGGGGCTTGGGAGCGACTAAGTGGGAGGATGCTGGACTTGTTCATGTCGACCCTGGCTCCCGATCCTGCGCAGTACAACTACACCCAGGCAAGTTACGCGTACAGGTTCTTGAGGTTTGAAGCAACAAGCGTGGAGTCGTCAGTGAAGTAGAGTCCTGTCGTGGGTGGGAGGATAGGGATGGTAAACCCTAGCTCAGGGTGACTCCGGATCCAGTTCACCAGTGGTTCCAACGTCAGTACGACGAGTAGTGGCGATAGGATCACCTTGGCGGGCGCCACGAGTAGGCGTGGTGGGATTTTGGAGAAAGCTGTTGATGTTGTGGAGAAGTTCCGAGTCACGGTAGAGAGGTCGTAGCTAGCTGCTGTAGGTCGGTGTGGTGTTTATCGTCGAGAGCACGTTCCACAAGTAGGCCCAGGAGACACGATCATAGACCTTTTTCAAAGTCCAGATAGACACCATACCCCTCCTTGTTTGCTGGTGCTGCTTATTCTTGCAAGTCAGGGAGAGAGAGAGCAAGAAGATGTTGAAGAGCTCGCCCTCAAATGAAGCCCTTTTGGTCAGGATGCACAAAGTGAGATCAATTGTCACGAGGTCGGTAAGCAAGTGATCGAGAGAGAATCTTGACGTCTGTCGGAACAAGCCCGATAGGCCTATAGTCCTTGGGGCCTGCTCGATCGCCATGCGTGTGAGGCAGGCACACCATGATCTTACGTTGATTAGGCTGGAGGCATCCACGTCGAAGCTGTGCGTCAAAAATGAACTTCAGTGTCTGAGCAAATAACGCCGGATGGACCTTGTAGAATTCCGCAGGGAAGATGTCGTAGACCGGAGCACTACCGTTCCGCAGTGCCTTGATCGAAGACTTCAGTTTGTCGACTACGAGTGGCGAATGCTTGGCGTTGATGCCAGTGCACAATGGGGATGAGTGTCAACAAAGTGACGACGTCTCATGGGAATTCAGGGCGGGCACCGACGCTCCCGCAGGCAAAGTTGGAGGAAGAGACTCAAGCTTGGCCATCAGCCGGGCGTAATGCGTCTGCAGTCGCTGGAACTCCGCCTCCAGGAAGGCTTTGCGGCGCTCGGCGCTGCCCATGCCGTCCAGCTCCTCCGTGTGTAAATGGAACAGACGCTTCTTCACCTCCAACCGGTACTTCTTGACCTTCTCGGCGTCCTGTGTGTCCACCAGCGCCAATTTCCGCGCCTCGTAGCACGTCTGCACCTGCTTGTGCGTGAGCTTGAGCGTCTGCTGCACCGCGTGGATGTCCGCCGTGGTGAGCGCCGCTGTGCCGCGCGCAGACCCAGCATCTGCGCTCGCCTCAGGCGCCAGCGAGAAGAAGCCGTGCGCGGCGCAGTTCTTGAGATCCACCAGATCGCGGAGCTGCTCGGCAGACGAGAGGGTGCGTTGGCCGGTGGGTTAGACAATCGAGTTTTAAGTGCAACACAAGAAAGGAGAATGCGCGGGGGATACGCACGCTGGCGAACGCTGGCACGGGGTCCTCCACCGTCAGCTCGTACACGCGCTCGTTGGCCAGCGTTCGCGTGTGGATGCACTGCACGAGGTGCTCACCGTGACCTGCAGCAAAGTCAAGGCGACGCGTGCATCAGAGTTAAGCGTGGAGAGAACGTAGGTGAGGTGGTTGCAAGAGCGAGAACAGAACGCACCTTGGCGCTGGTGCGTGGGGAAGACGAGCACTTGGCAGATGCGGTGCGTCTCGTTCTGCTCTGGTGTGCAGTAGGCGGCTTTGCGTCCCAGTGGGTTGAAGAACTTGAAGAGCGTGACGAAGCCCGCGGGCAGGAAGGCACCGCCGCTGGCCTCGGATCGTTCATACAGCAGGTAAAGCACCCAGCGCGGGTCTGTCACGTCGACAGCGTCAGCACCCTCGATAAACCAGAGCGACATCGTTTGCAGGTTCGCAAGGAGTTGCTGCGCCGCCGTGTTGTCCTCTAACTTGCACTCGTAGATCTCAAAGAAGCGCTCTGGCACGGGCTCGCTGCTCTCGGCAGCCTCTCCACTCTCGGCGGCTTGCGTTGGCATGGAGTACGAGTCCACTAATGTCCCTGGAGGGCCAGTGAAATCCTGCGCTGACTTGCGCAGCTCCGAGACGAAGCGTGTCTTGTCCTGCGTGAAACCTTCGGGCAGCGAGGGCGTCAGCTTTGCAACCACGTCATCTGCACTGCACATGGCGCAAATCTATGAGTGTCAACACTAGATAAAGTAGCACCTACGAGTGCACAGACAGCGGCCACGTACGTGGGCTCCTTCTCCTTGAACTGCACGTCCAACCAGGCACGGAAGTCGAAGCCGTTGAAGCAGACAGAGATCTTGAGCCCTGTAAAGCCGTCCACCACCTCGTCCGTGCCGAACGCGTGGTAGGTAAACTTAGGCGCGAACGTCTCCAGCGTTTGAGCTTCTACCTGGTCCGCGTCGGTCGCTATCCGTCATTTGCGAGCGCAGCATCAATGGATCAATGGGTCGCGAGCTCATCCAAGGCAGTAGACCAGGTGCAGACAGGCGCCAAATGGCTCGCGAAAACCTACCTATGGCCAGCGTGGTAGCATCGTTGGAGGAAACGGAGCACGCAAACCGCACGCGCTTCACAGCGCGCGTCGTGCCTTCCTCGGGCCGCGGGTGCTGTTGCTGCGGCGCGGTCTCTGCACGAGGCGCTTCCGCAGTGTCCATTGGCGCCATTTTGGCCAGGCCGTCTGCTGACTATCGGCCTTGCACCCCCGGCAAGTCGGACTTGGCATGAGGTTTGCCACTATAAATTAGGTGCATCCTCCAGATGTTACGTGGTGAACACGTAAAGTAGGACGCGTGATGTGAACCACCCACCAAGTGGCTGGCTGGTGCGCAAGTGAAGCTGGCGACCACAACGGAATTTGCGGCGCTCGGACGGACACGCGTGGAGGTCTTGCTGCTGCCGGAGCTGGCTGGCTGCAGGAGCGCGGTCGAGTGCGCGTGCGTGCGTGCGTGCTGGAGAGCTGCGCGTGCTGGAGAGCTGCGCGTGCAGCCGCAGCCTGCGTGCCTTTGTGTGTACATGTATTGCCCTCATCCTCCGTAGGCGAGATTGCTGCTTGCTACCTTAGCCTTGGGCTTGCTGCAGTCGCATTACGGGATAGCAGGTGGTTACGGCCACGGCGACTTTAAACCAAGCATGGACTTCGAAGTGTCGGTGTCTTGACCTGTCTCAACGCTACATATCACTGCTCACCTGCGTATTCTGTGTGAGCCCCTATAGAGTAGCGCGCGTGCGCGCAGCCTGCTGCTCATGCGTGGGCGGCAAAAGAGGTCGTTGGTCGGCTGCCCTCTCCATTTTGGCAGACGCGAATCAAGTAATTCTAGCTTCTAGCTTGTAGCTTGTATGGAGCACGCGGTGTTGGGCGCAGTCTTGGATCCCTTTAATTAGAAACGCCGCGGTCTTTAGCAACGGCAATCGGTTCTAATGATCCGTTTGGAGGACGCCGCCCCGGGGTGAGTGACCTGAGGTCAAAGCCTAGTTCCTCAAGCGCGGCACAACATGCTGACAGCTAATTGTCCTCAGTCCGCTGATACTTAAACGGAAGGGGCAATTCGGCGTGTCGGACCTTGTTTTTCCATCGCCCCAGGCCACTGCATTTCTATTTGAACACAACCGCCAGAACCGGCACCTTTCGCCGATGCCGAATGTCACGACGGGATGCTCGCTGGGCTGCAAAGCTGACAGTCGCAGCTGTGCACACCCACGTTCTGTCAGTGCGGTGCTGGCTCATCTGCCACATGGCTACTGTTACCACAACCCCGCCCTTCCCCAGTGTCCGCCTCTTGGGCCAGGTTGCCCTGGCCTTCATTCCCCAATCCGCCGGCGAGTCGGCAAGGCAGCCACGCCAAGACCCGAGTCCGCACGCACGCGCACGCGGAAGAGCTGCAGGCGACCATGGGGATGATCTGCGTGAACCAGAATGAGGAGACCAACACCACCACGACTCCGCGCTGTGTGGCTAGCTGGGAGCACACGCAGGAGCAGGTGCTGCACGCCGTCTACCTGCTGGCCGCGCTCGTGGTGGTAGCGACGGTCTGGACGCTGGTGTCCCGGCACCAGCGCAAGTCTCTTAAGAAGAGCGAGCTGGGCTTCTCACTGAACTGCCGCCGCTGGGCGCGCACGTCGCGCGCCGCGGCCATCATCAACCGGCCCGTGCAGCTGGTGGTGTCCTTTGCCATCCTGGGCTTCGTCATGGCGCGACTCAACTCGTACGACGTGAGGGACTGGACCTACTACACGGTGCTGGGGTTGTACGCGATCGCGATCGTGGACGACGTGGTGCGCTTCCTGGCTTCGCGCTACAAGCTGCTGTACTGCTTTTCACCCTTCACGCTGCTCGAGCTGCTGTGCCTGGCCTCCACCGTCGGCGTGGGCTTCGGCTCGGTGAAGGAGATCGACGGCGTCCCCACGCGCACGTACCTGGACTTTTCTGTTATGCGGTCGGTCTTCATCTTCCGCAGTTACATGGAGATGGAGAAGCATGTGCCCAAGTCCACCAAGGGCTGGATGATGGTGCGTCTCGGCATCAAGATCCTGCTGTTGATCATGATCGGCGCCTCCATCATGTTCTTCGTGGAAACGCTTGGCGAGATGCCATTCTTCACCGACAACGGCTTTGCGCACCTCTACGGCTGCGACGACGGGTCTGTCTCGAAGGAGGAGTCATCCACGTGCTCGTCGGAGACCTGGTCGATCATGTTTTCCTTCTACTTCACTGTCGTGGTACGTATCTCTGGACGGTTGTCGTGCTGCGCGCTTGCTGCAAACGTGGGCAATGCATGCCACTAACCGTTCATGGCTTGTTTGTTCCTTTAGACGCTTGGTACAGTGGGCTACGGTGACAACGCTCCGCAAACAGTGCTGAGTCGCCTGCTGGCGATCCTGTTCATCATCATGGGCATTATCCTCTTCTCGATGGAGATCGACAACTTGATCAGCTTGTACAAGCTGCGGCAGATCGGCAACCCGCCATACACACCCAAGCCTGACTCGAAGCACGTGCTGATCATGGGCAACCCGTCGTTCGCGCAGCTCTCGGCGATTCTGCGAGAACTCTTCCACGTGGACCACGTCTCCGAGTCGAACGCTCACGAACTTGAAGCGGTGGTTCTGGGGGACCGCAAGTCCAAGTTTACGAACCAGCTGGTCGCCAAGCTGAAAGGTGACCCAATCTTTGCGATGCGCGTGACCTACGTCGCTGGAGACCCCACCCAGCCCGGAGACCTGGATCGTTCCCTCGCTCGCAAGGCCGAAGCGGTGTTTGTCTTCCCCGACAAGCAAACAGACGACCCCATGAAGGAGGATTCGGACAACGTCATGAGAGTGCTCGCCACCAAGCGATACTGCGGGTAAGCTAATTGGGCGTGTGGGATTGCAGCCTGGATTCTGCGGGACTAACTTTGCTTTGTTATGCAGACCAAATGTGCGCTTCTTAGTCCTGGTCCTGCGTGCGGAGACGGCTCGCCATATGCTTGCAGCGGGTGTGGACAGCGACGACGTTATTTGCGAAAACGTGATCAAGATGGGAACGCTGGCTCAAAACGCAGTCTCCAACGGCATATCGACGATGCTGTCAAACCTGTCGTCCAGTCTTTCTGTCGACGCTGGCGTGGACGACTGCGATGAGCATGGACCTCCGCTTGAAACAAAAGGGAAGCAAAAGTCCGATATTGAGGCGTCTGCTGTCAACGGGAAGGGGTCGCTAGCGTGGATGAAAGAGTACTACGAAGGCGCGGCGAAGGAGATGTATCTCATCCACCTGTCGAGGGTACGATGCTGCTGTCTATGCTTGACGGGTTACCACATAGGTGATACTTACCTCTCGTGTACCAATGGGTTTTGCGCCTGCAGAAATACTCCGGGCTGTCGTTTTCACAGGCGTCTTCGAAGATCTTCCAGGACACCTCTGGCTCCGTGATGCTCATCGCAGTGGAAGTCGTTTTCTCGGATGATGCAGTGGACTCTCTCGATGACGCGGAATCTCGAGTGCTGTTGAATCCCGGTGAGAGTCTTATCATGACGGAGTGGATCCAGTGCTATGTGATCGCAGATGACCTGGACCAGGTGTTCGACTACGGGATTTGCCCCGAAGAAGTGAGCCGAGAAGAGGTGCTTCGTCCAGGGAGCACTCCCACAGTCATGGACCCGGTTGGCAACGTATTCCGTCCCTCGCAATCCAAGACCGAAGATGAACTTCCATGCGATGAGCTACGGAGCCTGACGGCTTACACGTCGCTCAAGACTCCGAACTATGAATCGATCAGATCTCGCCGCAGCCTGGTACGTGCGCTTTCCTGTCTCTGATCGACGCACGCGGTGCTCTCATCGTCTAAACCGTCTGTGTACGTACAACATGCTTTGCGATCTTCAACAGCATGAGTCCGCGAAGATCGGGTCGCTGGTGGTGGTACGACTAGCAGCGAATGATTTCAGTTGGTGCTATGCCTGGCTTCGATGGCTGACACTCACTTCCATGTTGTGCAGGACCGCTCGTTGGAGAGTATCGCGCTCAGTTTCAAGCTATCCCACCGGACAATCACCGGCGGAAACCCCTACGAGACACCGCTTTTTGGTGTGGAGTTTCATGGCCCAGAGCACCCGCCGAACTCGGTTGCATCGGGCGCTCCTAAGACCTTGGGCACTCCGCCGCTTGAAGTACTTCTCCACCCGGAGCATATCGTCGTATGCAGTTTCCTGGGTGAAGAGTCTCTGGAAAGTCTGCAGTGGCTGATGCTGCCCCTGCGCGGACCCTACGCCAAGAGCCACCCGCCGATCACAATCTTGGATGCAGCTGACCCATCAGGCGATTTGACTCGGGCTTTGTCCTCGTTCAAGGATGTGGTAAGATGCGTTCTTCCACCCGCATACAGAAAACTTTCCGCCAGACTGACGTGAGTGGTTGCAATTCTTTGTCTTCAGTACTACGTCCGCGGCAGCCCCCTCGTTTATATGGATCTTCAGCGTGCCGGTGCGAAAGCGGCCGCAGCGGTGATCGTACTCGGAAAGCGGGCAAAGAACACCATCTTCTCCGCCGCCGTTTCGGACCCAGAGCTGGAGGCGAGTATTGCCGACGCCGAGGCAATTTTTGCAACGATGTTGGTGGAGCTGAAGATGGACTTCTCCCAGATCTTCACAGTGACCGAACTCTCGAACGAATCCAATTCGAAGTTCATGGGCATGTCGTTCCAGCTGCAGCAGCTGCAAACAGCCATGACCACCAGGGGGAAATCCCCCAGCAAGGGGCTGGTTGGAGACCTGCGGGACATGGAAGTGGTCAAGTTGTGGGACTGCATGCTACAGCACGACGCACCTCCGCCGTTGTCGGAGAAAGAAATCTTCGGTCTTCCGCTGTACATGTCTGGTCGCCTGCTGCACCCAGAGCTTTGCGAGAACATGCTCGTGCAGGTGCGTTCGTTGTCCTTGGCCAGCGTCTACGAGACCGATGATACTCGTTAGCTGACCCGATGCGTTTTCCTCACGCACACTGTATGTGCATGTTGCTCCAATGACAGACCTACTTCAACCCGTCGATCCACAAGATCGTCCGGCAACTGGTTGGCGGTCCTCGGTGCACTGGCATAATCCACACTTTCTGCGTGCCGCCAGAGCTCCCGGTGCGTCCTACTCAAGTGCGCTCGCCTTTGCTTCGGCCTCTGTTCTAACACTTCCACCATGTCCGCTGTCACTGCACATCGATTAGGAGGGTTGCACGTATGGAGATGTCTTCCAGAGGTTCGCCTCCTCCGCGTACGCCGGCATTTGCCTCGGGATCTACCGGATGTCGACTCAAGTGATGGGTAACTCGGAGAACAACGAAGTGGAGCTCCCGATAGTGATCACAACCCCGAAGGCTGGCCTTCAAATGCGCAGCGGCGACCAACTATTCGTCCTAATCGGCGTCCACACGCTTGAGCGCGCGGCTCTGCGGATTCAGAAGCTCTACCGCCGTCACAAGGGGGTCGCCGAGCCCTCCAAGGACGACAAGAGCAAGCTCTTTGTGTGAAGAAGGCTGCAAGCAAGCATCGGCCTGAAGACTCGTCGAGGCGAGATGAGGCCCATATCTGAAGAAAGCATCATCTGTACGCAAGGGTAATGTGTGCTCATACATGTCTATTGTAGCCGCGGTGGCTGAGGCCGTGTTCACGACACTACTTCCTGCGCCTCTTCCTGTTGGGCTGCTTGGTACGCTTACCATTCGACGCGGCTGCTTCCTTGCGCTTTCCGCCGCCGCCGTTCTTCCCCTTGCGCTTCCTCTTGTTCTGCGCGCGTAGCTGATCGTCGTACGACGGCGTCAGCAGCAGATAGCACGTCTTCAGGTGCTCCGTTGTGACGGGAGTCAAGATGTCGTCACCCGACGCCTTCACGTCCGTCTCCTTGGCGTCTGTCGTCTCCGTCTCAGCTTCCATGCGGCTTTCCGGCACGAAGATGAAGGTCTGCGAATCCCAGATGGGGAAGGAGCCCTTGGAGAGCACCTTCTTGTTGGAATAGCCTGGGTACAGACAACGATCGAAGATGACGGACTTCTGGTGGTGCAGTCCACAGCTGGCCGCGATGGCCTCGATACCCCATTGACCGAAAGGCGCCTTGGTCTTGTGGGTCACGTGCACTTCTCCCGTCGGCGTCAACACCTGAGCCACATGGGCGAAGAAGTCCTTGAGCAGCTTCTTGTTCATCTCCATCTCTTGGTTCTGGCCGTCCTCGCCACGCGGGGCACGCACACAGGGGAAGTTCCAGATGACGCGGTCGAATGAGCCCAACGCCTTCATCTGCTTGGCGTCCGTGGCGTCCACTTCGTGCTGCACCTCCACGTTCGGCAGCGCGTGGAGCTCCGCTAAGATGTCACCACCGTCCGGATACGTGTCCAACACTGACTGCTTGCTCTCATGCGACGTAGCAACCAGACGCACGTCCGGCCCGAGGCCACGCGCTAGTGCCAACGAGTAGGAGAAGTTGCCGTCGCCTACTGTCAGGATCTGCTTCACTTGCGCCGCGTCATACAGACCCACGCGGTGCTCCGCCGCCTCAGTCACAGCTGCAGCCTCCTTTGTCTCGGTTTCTTCTGGCTTGGCGTCCTCAGCCTTGGCGCGGGCAAGCGCCGCCATGCGCAGACACATCTCAGGTCGCACGTTGGGCAGCAGACCGGGACGGCTGTGCAGCACCAGCTTGTAGCAGCAGGCGATGCAGCGCGTCAGCGCACAGCGCAGCGTGTCGTGGTGCACGTGGAGCAGGTGCAGGTCGCGCCAGCGCAGCTCCGTCGGCCCCGCGGCGTCGTCCAGCAGCTCCATACTCCGTCGCGCGTCTGTCTCCACTAATGCCACCTTGACGCGGCCGCGCAGCTTTTCAAAAAGTAAAGAATAAGTAAGTGCAGGCAAATCTACAAGCGGAAAAGTCCGTTTCCATTTCTGCGCCACGGAGGTGTTTTCATCGAATCCATAGTAAAAGCAAGTAGGACTTGAGCGCCGAATTGTCCGGAATGAACACTGGAGAGCGTCCACCAGTGGACGCCCTCGAACAATTTTTGTCCACTCTTGGTTTTCTGAAGCAAAAGTGTGAAACATCACAGCAAAGCAATCGTCAAAAAGCCTCCAAAGAATATGCCGACTTTAGAGGAATCGGCAGTTCTTTGCGGCAGACATGGCACAGCCTGTTTTCCACTAGTGACGGGCACTTTCCGGAGTCCGCTAATTCTGCAACAATGACTTGTCCGTCGAGGTCACTACAGTTCCTTGGCAGAAGGACATGTATCTTTGTTCCGAAAAAACCTTGTTGATGAGGTTTTAACTTGGCTTCTCCTGATTTTTGAGAAAAGCCCATTCGATCGTGTATGATAGCGTCAAAGTGCCGTACTGAAACTGGTAATCCGATCCATCTTTCCAGTGCAGCGTCGACGCCGAAGAAGAGAAAGCATTTGCAGCAGAAGCAACCCAGGAAACCCCCGCGCAGCGCATTAGAGCAGCGCCGCCCCCACGCACGCAGAAGCAGAGCCCCGCGTGCACACGGCCGCGGAAGAGAGTGCAGAGAGTGCAGGGTCCCGCGCCCAGTAGAGCCCAGGAGCGAGAGCGAGAGCGAGCGCGTAGCTACCGCAGCGCCAGACACGGACAGGCGACACCGAGCGCATTGCAGCAGACGCCACCATGGAGCAGCTAATCCCGATCATCAACAAGCTGCAGGACGTGTTCAGCGCCATCGGCCAGTCGCCCATCAACCTGCCGCAGATCGTGGTGATCGGCAGCCAGAGTAGCGGCAAGTCTTCGGTGCTGGAGAACATCGTGGGCAAGGATTTCCTGCCGCGCGGCTCGGGCATTGTCACGCGACGGCCACTGGTGCTGCAGCTCTACAACAACAGCAGCCGCGCACCTGCTAAGGTGCCTGCGGACGGGGAGGACGAGGACGAGGCCGGCGATGACCCCCAGGGCGAGGAATGGGGAGAGTTCCTGCATCTGCCCGGCGAGAAGTTCACAGACTTTGACGAGATCCGCACGGAGATTGAGAAGGAGACGGACCGCATGACGGGCAAGAACAAGGGCATCTCCAATAAGTCCATTAACCTCAAGATCTACTCCCCGCACGTGCTGAACCTCACGCTCGTGGATCTGCCGGGCATCACGAAGGTGCCTGTGGGCGACCAGCCCGTGAACATCGAGGAGCAGATCCGTGATATGTGCGTCGAGTTCATCTCGAACCCGAACTCCATCATCCTGGCCGTCACCTCGGCCAATACGGATCTGGCTAATAGCGACGCGCTCAAGATGTCGCGTGAGATCGACCCGGAGGGCCAGCGCACTATCGGTGTTCTCACCAAGCTGGATCTCATGGACGACGGCACGGACGCCATGGAGATGCTGCAGGGCCGCGTTATCCCGCTCAAACGCGGATATGTGGGCGTGGTGAACCGCAGTCAGGCCGATATCAACGCCAAGCTGCCGATCCGCGAGTCGCTCAAGAAGGAGCAGAACTTCTTCAAGACGCACCCGTCCTACCGTCCCATTGCCTCTCGTATGGGCACGCAGTACCTGTCCAAGACGCTCAACACGATCCTGATGCATCACATCCGCGACTGCCTGCCGGACATCAAGTCCAAGATCAGCAGTATGGTGAACGACTTGGACCAGGAACTGGGCGAGATGGGGAGCCCCACGGAGCAGATGACGGCCACGGAAATGGGAGGCTGTCTGCTCAATCTGCTCTCGCACTTCTCGAGCAACTTTATCAACTCGTTGGACGGTCGCAACCACCAACTCGTAGAGATGGACGAGCTTTACGGCGGCGCGCGGATCAACTACATCTTCAACGAGATCTTCTCCAAGTCTCTGCGGGAGGTGAACCCTTTCGATGGGCTCAGCGACGAGGACATTCGCACGACGATCCGCAACGCCAACGGTCCACGTCAGTCGCTCTTCGTGCCGGAAGTGAGCTTCGAGTTGCTGGCCAAGCGCCAGATTAGCCGACTGGAGCAGCCCGGACTGCAGTGCGTCGACCTGGTCTTTGACGAACTGCAGCGCGTCACGTCACAGTGCGAGACCATTGAGCTGACGCGTTTCCCGGAGCTGCGCGACCGCGTCATGGAGGTGGTGAACGGCATGCTGCGGGCCTCGCTGGTGCCCACGCAATCCATGATCCAAAATCTCATCCAGATCGAGTTGGCCTACGTGAACACGAACCACCCGGACTTTATTGGCGGCTCTCGTGCCGTCGCGCAACTCATGGAAAAGATGCAGCGCGAGACGATGGCCTCAGCTGGCGCACCTAACAACGCCATGGTGAACCAGCAGGACCCGCGACGTGCTGGTCCTGGTGGCCAAGGCATGAAGCCAGGCGTGGCCCCAGGACAGCACGCAGCCGCAGAGGAGAAGCAGGATAGCGGCAACGGCCTGCTGTCATTCTTTGGCGGCGGCCGCAAGAAGAACGGCGAAGGCTCGCCGCAGAGCTCCAAGCCGGCCGTGGTGAAGCTGCCGCAGGTGCCTGTGAGTATGCGGCAGGGGGAAGACCCGACGGACCGCGAGCGCATCGAGACGGAAATCATCAAGAGTCTGCTGGCGTCCTACTTCGACATTGTGCGAAAAAACTTCCTAGACCTCGTGCCCAAGGCCATCATGTGCTTCATGGTGGGTAACTCGAAGGAGAACATCCAAAACGAACTCGTGTCGTCGCTCTATCGCGAGGAGAAGCTGTCGGAGCTACTGGCCGAGACAGGTGACATTGCGGCTCGCCGCTCCAACTGCGACGAGATGCGCACACTGCTGCAGCGCGCGCTGGAGATCGTGAACGAGGTACGCGACTTCAACACGTTCAAGTAGGTCGGACCGCTGGCCACAGGTAGAAGAGAAGGAAGGAGACACAAGTTTTAAGGCGCGATGCAGTCGGCGGAGGCGGCAGTCGACTGGACTGTGACGTGCGCAGTGGAGTGAGTACGGCGAGGCCTGTCGGAGGAGCTGGAGGGTGGACAAGCGGCAGGTTCAAGACTGAGAGACGCAAGGAAGAGAAGGGAGCGACAGCACGCAGGACGAGAAAGCACCCCTAACGCGTGTGGCGAAGTCTGCTGTCGTCCTCGCTCACTAAACACTTGCTTTGCTTTGAGGTTGTCTGCCTTCCTGCTAGCTAGCTGGCTGTTGAGTGTCGTGTGTAGACTGGGGGAGGACGGAACTTACTCTGTGGCTCGTGGTGTGAAGTAGATTCGTGTGGTGCGCTCAAGCGAAAGGAAAAGCGTCACGTGTCTCCAGTTGGCCGACCGGAGAGTCCTCCACGTCCTGTACAGCCGTCTGCAGCTTGGAGACATCACTGCTGTCCATGCTTGAGACTTCTGTCCTCTCTGTGGGCTGAAGGCGCTGCAAGCACGTGGTGAGCTCTTGAGAGAGCCCGACGTGGCCCTGGAGCTGCGCTTCGTATTGAAGCTGCACGAGCGCCTGGAGACTGAGTCGACGGGACGTGGCAGACCCCAGCAGCGTCTGCTTCACGAGTCTTAGCGTCAGTGAACGACTCCACGTCTCCGTCGTCACAGCGCAACGTGCTCCACAGTCGACGATGAACTGCAAGGCGCTGTGCTTAGCCAGTAGGTCTGCATGCGCCCCGACTGCTGTGGGTGCACAATGAGCGTCCAGTACTTCATTCACAGCGGCGAAGACAGCAGCGCCCATGGCTGTAGACTGCTCTCGGAGCGCCACGCCCCAGACGACTGTGAGCGAAGCTGCGTGCCACTCGCACGGCTGCAGTCGGAACCAGACGAGCGTTACGCGCAGACACACGGCGAGCAGCGGGACGTCCACACAGGCGCCCAGGGCCTTGGGGAGCGTCGCAGCGCGACGGAAGAGCGTCTCGGCCAGCACACCACGCGCCTCAGGCTGGATGCGACTCAACGGCAACACCTCCAATTGCTGCATGAGCTTCTTCCAGTCGTGACTGGCGTCGCGTGGGAGTAGCCACAGCAACGCACAAAACGCCTGGCGAGCCACGAAGACGTTGGTGTGCGTCGAGAGTTCCATGACAAGCGGAGTGAGGCGCGTCAAGAAGGCTGGGGACGGCTCGGAGTGCTCCAATGCGACGGTGTCCAGCCGCTCGGCGAGGAGCTGCGAGGAGCGACACACGCGGTGAAGCACGGAGACGGCTCCAGCGTCGTGGAGGCTGCCGGCGTCAGGCAGCAAGGTCAGCATCACAGCCGCCGCCAGCTCGAAGACGCTTCTGCTACCTCCACCTCCAGGCAGTTCCAGCGTGCTGGAGACGCTGGAAGCGCCGCGCACAGCTTCTTCCAGCGCTGCCAGCACCACAGGCACTGCACAACCGCCGCCAGCGGACGCTATAGCCGTCTGCAGTACCTCCGCCACATAGTCCTGAAGTAGAGCTGTCAAGGCGTTTGAGACGAAGACGCCAGAGAGGACGGAAGTGGACGTCCTCTGCTGCGTGAGGTGACGCTGCAGCTCACCCACGAGCCTCAAGAGATAGACCGAGGTGAGCGAGTCTCCGCGCTGCAGTGTGGACGGCCGTGCGGCCAGCAGATAGCGCTCTAACGCCTTGGTCACCGCCACCGAGATCGGTTGACTGTCTTGATCCATTTCTTCCGCTGCAAAGAGCGCCAGCAACGTCCCGGCCGCATGGCGCGATGCTGCGGCTGCTGGCAAGGCGAACGCCGTCTGAACGAGATGGTCGAGTGCCAGCGCTTGTTGGGATGGAGGCAGATGGAAGCGCAGCGCGTGGCAAGCGCCACCAGCGGCGGCGAGAAGCGCCGGCGAGACGCCCGAGCGCCGCTTGCCGTCGCTCTTCGCATCTGACACTGGTGGCAAGATCGAAGCGCATGCGAACAGCTCATCTGGCTGGCGGAAGATACGACAGAGCTGCGCGTACACGCGGAGATTGGCGAGCTGGCGCGGCGTCACGGGGGCTGGCGCTCCTGCTGTTGCAGGCGCTATGGTCGTCAGCAGCGTGCGTAGCGCCACGTCGCTCAGATCGAAGCTGGCTGCGTGTCTGCTGGCCAGATCGCGAGCAGCCTGCTGCTCGAACTGGTCAGCTAGACGCGCTAGCAGACACAGAGCTAGTCTGGCCAGACGCTGGTGCTCGTCCTTGCGCTCCTGGAGACGCGGCAGCAGCGCCACGAGGCCGCGGAGTAGCGCGTGGGGCAGCTGGACAATGGTGGCGGAGGCGGCCGGGCTATCGGCGTAGAAGAAGCTGAGCTCGCGTAGCAGGTCTCCCAGCTTGCGCGCGGACAGCTCGGAGGCGCCCAGCAGCTTGCCCAGCTCATTGAGCAGCTGCTGCTCGGAGCGGCACGCGCGCCGCAAGTAGTTGTTCATGCTGGTGCTCGACTCTGGACTTGTTCTTGTCCTGGATCTGGCAGTAGCGGCAATGGATCGCGACGCTTGAGGCAAAGCAGAAGAAAGCAGGGGGGGAGGAATGGAATACAAGTGGCCGTTTCTTTGAGGTTACGACGACGGCGAGAGCGTTGGCGCAGCGCGGCGCAGCAGAGGGAAGAGCGGCCGTGTCTGTATGCAAGGCGCATGTCGGCCTGCTTTCTGGGCGAGTGACCTCACGACAACGTCGATCGGATGCCAGCGTCGACATGCCGGCGGACAAGCGCCTGTAGCGCGTCCAGGCGGCGAGCACGGGGCCATGCGAGCGTCCGCATGCATCCCAGGCCAGAGAAGTCGGTGCTGGACCCACGAGCGCTGGCGCCAGAGCGGAAGGCGCCACCCCGCAGCTACTTGCGACTGCGGTAGTCGATGTTGAAGTGCTCCTCGTAGCTCTTGCTCTTGGTGCCTTCCTCCTCGTTCTTCTTCGCGGCAAACATGGCGCCGGCGGCCATGGCCACCACGGTGCCCGTCTGCGCCACCACACGCGCCTGCATGAAGACGTTGCCCAGCTTGGACTGGCCGCGCTGGAAGGTTACGAGGCCGCCCAGCAGCACGGCCGTTGTGAGCGCGCAGCCCAGCGGCACGAGCGGGTCCTCCTTCATGCGCGTGAGCAGCGACTTCTTGCCGCCGTAGCGCTCCTCCTCCATCTAGCTAAAGTCCCCCACCTGGTACACGCGCGCCTTGCCATCCGCGGGCGCCTTGTGCTGCGCCGCCGCTGCTGAGCTTTCCCCGTCCGCGCCGGCCATCGTGCTGTTGCTCTTCCTGCTGCTTCAGTCCCCGACGTGTTCGATCGCCGACTGACGCTCGATTCGCCACGGCTCACGCTTCTCCGCGTTGAAGGCATCCACGGACGGTGATTGGCTGGGAGGAGGGGACGTGCACGTCGGAGATTGGGGGAAATGTTAAACGGAGGCGAATGCGAGATGCGGATTGGTGGATATCGTGAAGGGTGAGCGGCTAGGGGACGCCACCCTGCGCCTGACCACCCTGCGCCTGACCAATCTCACGCCAAATGGAGCTGCTGGTCGAGTATGCGTCGTCGTCGCCCTCTTCTTCTCCTCCGTCGCCACCCGCTTCGCCTGCTGCTGCTGCTGCTGCTGCGCCCGCGACAAGCACGCCCGCTGCCCCGGCGGTGGACGAGCTGCGGCGGCGCCAGGTAGCGCAGCAGTTCGCCGGCCGCGCGCGCAAGCTCGCACACCGGGGGACGCGCGAGGAGGACGCCTTCTCCTTCCGCAGCTACGCGGCCAAGCGCCCGCGGCGACAGCGCCATGACGAGCATAGTACAGCCCCCGATGCGCCTTCTCCATCCCCGCCGCCAAATGCAGAGACGCTCACTGCGCGGATAGCCTCACGAGCCAACAATGCAGCTCTAGCTCCTGTTGCAGACGACAGGAGCGCCAACTCGTCGCCGCTGCTGCACGTGTCAAGCCGGCGCCGGTTCCTGGGTCACCTCAAGGCCGTGAACTCGGCGCAATGGCACCCGCACCAGTCTGATCTCTTCCTATCAGCGTCTATGGACGCCACCGTGCGCATCTGGAGCTCCTCCGGGACTGACTGTCTTCGCACGTTGACACCCCACTCCTTGGGCGTGAAGAGCGCGAAATGGGCTCCAGACGGCGCCAGCGTGCTCTCAGGCGGCTACGACGGCCTGGCAGTCTACGTGGATGCCGAGACGGGTCAGGTACGGCAGCATCTCCGACGCCAGGGCGCGACGATCCGTGCAGAGAGCGTGGAGCGTGTCACGGCCGTGAGTTTCCACCCGACAGAACCGCCTCTGGTGCTGCTGGGCTCCGACCGAGGCTGCATCTACGCGCACGACCTGCGCGTGGAGCCTCAACAGCCTGTAGCCACCTTTTCCAGGTCTTTTGGCGACGTGCACGACCTATTGGCGCTCCCCGGCGGCCAGAGATTCCTCTCCAGCGCCGGAATACGGCAGCGCGACGCCAGTAACCAGACGTTGCTGGTATGGGACTGGCGAACAGCTACACTGCTCTTTGACCGACTGGACAGCGATATGTTGGCCTTCCCAAGTCTACGCTTGCATCCCGAGCGACCTCTCTTTGTGGCGCAGTGCAGTGGCAACTACGCGTCGCTCTTCTCCTCCGTGGCGCCATACAAACGTCTCAAGGACCCACCCGACGCTGGACGACCAGGAAGGCCGCGACCGCCACGACGTTTTGCAGGAGGCCACGAGGTGCAAGGCTTCGCTATCCAGTGCAGTTTCAATGCTCAGGGCAGTCTCTGGGCCTCGGGCGACGCCACGGGCCGCGTAGTGCTCTATCGCACGACTGGCACTCGTTCAGTGGCCCAGACGCGGCAGCTCTACGCACGTGGCACGCCATGCATGTGCGCAGAGTTCCATCCCAAGACGGCAGCAGGGAGGCAGTTGCTCACAGCCAGCAGCTCTGGAGACGTTGATCTGTTCCTCTAGATGGCACACGGAGCGAGTTGGGATTTGGGACGCGTCAATCTACTCCTGAGGTGCATTCCTCCGTCTACTGTTACTGCTAGGAGCCCTCTTCTCGATGGTCCTCCACATCCTCCTCCTCCTCCTCGTCTTCGTCTTCGTCTTCGTCTTCGACTTCATCTTCACCATCTTGAGCTTGAGCTTGAGCTTGGAGCTTTTGCTGGTCGTCCTTGGCCTCCACGTCGCGAAGCTTGCGTACGAGCTGCTTGCGGCGCCGGTCCGTGCGCGGCAGCAGCTTGGTGGCAGCCGTGAGATGTTTGCGGGCCTCTCCCCAGGCCTCATTGGGGACCAACACGCTGTCGGCGTAGATGACGTGCGTCTCCCAGTTCTTGGGCCTCAGCTTGAAGGAGCGCTGGAAGGCAGCCACCGCCTGCTTAAAGTCGCCCAGCGCCGCAAAGGCCCGACCGTACGTGCACATAAGGATACTCCAGCTCTTCTTCTCGTACTCAGGGATCACATTGAGCGCGTTCTCCACCAGCACACGCGTGCGCTCCGGATCATGCGGCAGTTCCAGCAACGCACGCATGTTCCACACCGCAGCAGCTTTCGGGTCCAGGTTGAGCGCCTTCTCCAGCGCCTCTCGCGCCGCCGGCAGCTTCCGACGTCGCTGCTCGATCTTGGCCAGTTCTACCAGCAACGGCGCGTCATTGGGCACGTGCTGACTGGCCATGGTGAGCACAGCGCGTGCCGCCTCAATATTGCCCAGCTTGGCCTCCACACGGGCCCGTGCTCGCCACGAGTCCACGATGGTGGGCTGCTGCACCGTGGCTTCTTCCAGCAGCTCCCGTGCGTTGTCGAGATCGCCGTACTGCTCTTCAAAGTCGCCCCACGCGTGTAGCACTGGCCCAGTGTGCTGCAGCTTTGTCAGCGCGTTCTCAAACACTTTGCGCGCGTTGCGTAGATGGTTACGCTTGTAGTGCAGGATGGCCAGCGACATGAGACTGGGGACGTGGTCCGGATGCTGCGCCAATACCTCCACGTAGAGTCCCATGGCGGCTTCCTCAAAGCCCAGCTCTTCCTCCAGTTTGGCGTACGAGTTGTAGGCTGCCGGCTCCACGTAGAACCCACCGTCGATCAGTCGACGATAAGCACGTCGCGCCTGGTACACGTCATCCAGCTTGAAATGCGCCATGGCACTAAGTAGAATGAGCCACTTGTGGGTCGGGAAAGTGCGGGACGCGCGCGTGATGACCGTGAGGCAGTTCTTATAGAAGCCAGCGTCGTATTCCGCTTTGGCCCAGGCATGCCACACTTGAGCCGAGGCGTTCGGGTGGTCCACAGCCGTCTGGAAGATGTTGCGAGCCAGAGTCAAGTGTTGGCTCTTGGCCTCAAAGACTGCACAGGCCTGGAGAATCAGCACGTCGTCGGGGTGCTCTTCCGCCAAGCTGTGGAAGAGCTCGCGCGCTTCGTCCGGGTGGCCTGCTTCGACGTGCCAGAGCGCCATACCCAGTCCAGCCATGGCGTTGCCCGGGTCCGTGGCTAAGATCACCTTGAAAAGCCGCTTGGCCTCCATCAGGTTCTTGGTCTCCAGCTCCATAGACGCCCAGGACTGCCACAGATCCTCGTCGAAGGACACTCGTGCCGCCTTGGAGAAGATCATGCGCGCCAGGTCATAGTTGCCGGCCTTCCACTCCTGCAGCCCAGCGGAAACAGTAGCAGAGAACAGGGTCAGCGCTCTGGAGGGATCGGCACAATACTCCACGAAAGAGAGGCAGAGAAGCAACAGCTTGCCACAAACAAAAATACACAGCAGAGGACGCACCATGACGGCCCACTTGTTCCACATCCGCATCTCCTTGGGGTAGTGGAGCTGCAGCACATTACGGAAGAGGTTCCTGGCCAGCGGGATGTCCTCACGCACGAGCTCGTTGAGTGTGGGCTCAGGCGCCATCCAAGAGCGCTTTACATTCTGCAGGTACTCGCGATCGGGCTCCCACGGCTCCTTGCCCGACAGCTCGCTGAACTTCTTCTCCACCTGCCGCGCGTAGTCCTGCCCGGCGTACAGCGCGTCCATGCCGCGGAAGCCGTGCGCCGCGGACATGAGCCGCGTCTGCGAGGCGAGCAGCACGCGTCCGCGCAGCAGGGGCGCCGCGCGTCGCGCCTCGGGGCGTCGCACCGCGCACCGCGCGGCCGCCTGCAAGCGCCGCATGCCCTTCATCTCCGCCGACTTGGCTGCGTGTGTGTGTGGCTTTCAGCGCCCCCCGAATCTCGCGTGTATCCGGATAACCGCATCAACCTGTCGTGGTATCCGTAGACGCGGGTGCTCGACGGAGGCTGTGTCACTTTACCGAGTTGTACCGCACTCGATAGTGACTACCGCGACTACCGGTCTTGACGAACCTCGTCCAGTCAAATGGCTCGGGGCGCTGGTGGCGGGGCAAAAGCTGCGCGCTGGAGCTGCTGGGCGTCATTACGTAAAAGCTTTTTTCCGAGGACTCCAGCAAAGTAAGAGAACCATGTCGGCTGAGGAAGTTGTGGCGGAGGTCGAGGTCCCGAAGGAGCTGGGCGAGATGGACGCGCTCAAGGAGGTGCTCAAGAAGGCGCTTATCCACGACGGCCTGAAGCGTGGCCTGCACGAGGCGGCCAAGGCGCTCGACTCGCGTCGCGCTCGCCTCTGCTGCCTGTCGCAGGACTGCGACGAGCCCAGCTACAGCAAGCTGGTGCGCGCGCTCTGCGAGGAGCACGGCGTGAACCTCATCCTGGTGCCGTCGGGCAAGCAGCTCGGCGAGTGGTGCGGTCTGTGCAAGATCGACAGCCTGGGCGAGGCCCGCAAGGTCGTGTCCACGTCGTGCGCCGTCATCACGGACTTCGGCGAGGAGACCCACGCGCTCAACGTGCTGCTGGACTACCTCAAGCGTCAGGGCGAGAACTAGGCGGAGCAGATTGCAAGGTATCAACACCACGGTGAGGACGGACGACCGCGCTCTCGGCGCGCGCAGCTGTGCGTTGCGGAACTGCGCGTTGCGACGATAGGACCGCGACCCGCGTTTTAATGCGCACGCGCACGTAGTAACACGATCGCCCCGCCGAGCTGAGGTTGCTGTCCACCAGCTCTGCCATCCGGTCGGGACCGAAGGCTTCTGCTCGGAGCTTTTACAACTCACTCTCCATGGTCGTTCGGTCTCCCTCTACTGTCTGTCTGTGCTGTTCTTGCTGCGATGAGCGACTGGCCCTCGGAGCTTATTGAAATCGTCTTGCTAGTTTGAATTACTTCCTTGCGCGTCCATTCCTGTGCGGCCCGCTTGACTCGCTGTCTTCCTCAACTTACGTACTTCCTCGTGTCTTCCTCTCTTCCAACCTTTAAGCTGCTTCGCGAACATTCGCGACTTCCTGCGTCGATGCAGTGCTGATGACACACGCCAAGGCAATGAGTCAACTCCAGCCGACGCTGCATCGCATCGCATCGCTGCTCTCTCGTCGCCACCTTCATCCGGTGGACGAGTCTCCCGACGTGCCATGGGCAGGACCGACAGCTCGCTAGCCTTCACTGTTGCCTCTGAAGCGGAGACAGCTCCTGGGCTTGACTGACTGGAGCCCTTGTCTCTTCAGCACGGAAATCTAGAGCAACTCGGACTCGTCAGCGAGAGTCAGAGGCGTCTAAAGCCAACAGACGCGAATGTCCTCCACATTGGGAAGCCGCGCGTCTTCTGCTGTCGTCAGCGACCTGGCCACGGGAAACCCGAGAGTTGCGAGCAGTTCTCTTGCCCCACGCTCTGGACGACTGGGCAGCCAGCGGACGGGCATGACGTACACCCAGACACCGCAGTACTTGAGGGGAACAACTGCTCCCCTTCCTGTTCATCCAGCCCGCCGAACACTCAGCGCCCATCCGTCTTGTCCAGGAACCGGCGCTGCTTCGCGCGGTTCAGCGGCGGCATCTGGGTCTCGGCATTGCGGCCGTGCACGTCGTTCATGTTCGAGTGGCGCATGTACTTGAATCTCCCCTGTCCCCGCGGAGAATCCATCTAAACAGACGCATGCGTGAGCTTCTCACCACCTTCAGAGCACTCCTACATTCCAACAGCAAGCCACTCACCGATGCGTCCGGCGGCATCTGTCGCATCCCCGTCAAGAACGGGTGCTGCAACGCCTCGCTGGGTGTGATCCTTGTCTCCGGACTGTGTGTGCATCACAGCAGGTGCCAGTCAGTAAGGAAGCACGGCCAGCCACGTACGGATCTCTCTCTCTCTCTCTCAAAGCCAACTAGATACGTACTTGTAGTCCAGCATGCGCAGGACGAGGTCTTGAAGCGCCTCATACTGCTCTGGGCCGTGATTCATCGAATTGTACTTGTCCGCTCCGATGAGGACCTCCGCCAGTGTCCTCGGACCTTCGGGAATCTACACAGTTCCACAATTGCACATCTTAATATCGCGTACGACAGAACAAAGTCTTGTACCAGTAGCACACCACAATTGCCATGCGAACGCACCACTCCGACTCCCTTGGGAAGCACCACCTTGTGCACCTTGAGGGAGTATTCCACCCGACTGGTGTTGCCTTCCACCACCAACGCTTCATCAAAGAACTCGCGACGGTAGTTGGGGTTCGCGCGGGCGATGATCTCCCGTGGGGGCAAGCCCAGCACATCTGCGATGCGGTGCAGCTGGTCGTTGGCGTCGTAACCGCAGAACAGTGGCTTACCCGTGTGCATCTCCACGAGGATGCACCCCAGACTCCACATGTCGATGGCCGCCGTGTACTTCATGCCCAGCAGCACCTCGGGCGCGCGATAGAACCGACTCTGTGTGTAGCGGTGGATCTGGTTGGGCGTGAGGCACGAACTGCCAAAATCGATGAGCTTCAGTGAACTGTGGCCGGCTGTCACCAACAGAATGTTCTCCGGCTTCAGGTCGCAGTGAATCACATCCACATTGGGATGCCGCATATACTCCAGAGCCTGCACCAGATAGATGCAGTAGCACTCATTTAGTCCCGATACCACTTCCCCCCGAGTTCAGTTACAGGGAGCATATGGGAGCTAGAACTAGAACGTGCAGGGGAGGAGGGACGTACAGTCAGGATCTGCCGCGTAAACTTGCGCAGCAGCTTTAAGCTGGTCCCTTTGAAGTTGGTACCGCGCAGCACGTCAAACAGGTTGGGCCCTAAGCGTTCGAACACCAGACACTGGTGGCCCTCGTGCATGAAAGCGTCCGTCAAACGCACTGTTCAGGATGAACAGCAGTTACCACAAACCAGGAAAGAAACGCATGAGTAAGACAGCACAAGAGAAGAGAGAAGGGAGAAGCCAAACACCCACGCACCAATGTAGTTGGTGGCGTTATGCTGGGAGCGATGCAAGTGCTGCAGGATGTTGATCTCCGTCTGCGCTTGGTCCGTGTACGTCGGCTTCTTCTGCACGATCTTGATGGCCACTTGCTTGCCCGTCGAGACGTCCAGCGCCTCCACCACCTGTCCGAAGGTGCCCTATTCAAAGCACAGTCCAGATATGTCACTCCCGGTGTCCCCACTGCGCTACCAGCACCACACACGGAGTGATTGGTCAGCAAACGTGTCTTCGTACCGCGCCGAGCTGACGCCCACGAACGACGTAGCGGCCGTTGCCGAAGTTCTCCGCCTTGCTCGGCTCGGCGAACTGATAGTTGGCCGGCGGGTCTTTCTTCTTCTTCTTCCTCACCACACCGGACTGTACCGATTTGAACTTGCGGTAGTAGTTCTGCTCACGCACACAACCAACCACACAAGCAGCTAATCCGGTCAGCGTCTCGCCATCCGGGCGCCTTCAACTCCAGCCAGATGGCCGCCACCTCCGCCATCACCCCGGGAAGGCGAGCGATCCACTGCCATCGCCATCGCACTAGAGCCGCCTTCACCTGTGCCTCGGAAGCTCGCAACCCGAGGCAGAGAGAGGGAAGGAGAAGGCAGGAGAAACGGCTCGGCACGCACATTGTTGATGGTGTTGAACGTGAGCATGAGCCCGTCCGTGAGCATGTTGCGCGGCGTCTCCTTAGGCAGACGCCGCATGGGCTCCGTGGTGTCCATGTCCATGGCTGCGGCGCGGCTCGTGCGCGCGGCCGTGGCTGCTTCTCGGGCTTCGCTCCTTGCTGCTCTTCGCGCTACTTTTGCCCAGGTGACTCTTTGCTCTTGCTTCCCCTTTTCTCGCTCGGGCTTCTTCTGTTGTGTGCCGGAGAACACCATCGTGCAGCGCCGATGCTATGTAGTTCCAGAGGTTCTTCAGACTAGGCAGGGAGAGCCGTGCTCAAAAGCAGCTTGAAGAGAGACGGGAAGCTGCCACTTGCGCTCAGTGTGTCCCAGCACCAATGCTTTAAAGAGCGGTTGGAGCCGAGGTCTTCCCCTCCGATTGGCGTAAAGTCGAGTTTGACCACGCTGGGTTCGCAGTGACAGTAGTGGCGCTCGTAAATGCGCCTCTGCGACTACACCGGAGGAGTGCTGGGCGCTATTGCGGTAAGCAGGGGATCGAGAATGGGAGGAGAAATCGTTCGCGCCAAGCCACCCGACGTTTTACTCGAATGCTACGCGTAAAATACGGGCCGTTTCTCCGTTTTCGACCCAGGGAAGGTGCCGCGTGTGGCTCCCGCGTTGCACTTTTATAGGCTCGGAGCGCTCGCTGCCATGCGCTGGGCGCGGGTGGAGCTTCGCCAACCGAAGGAAGCTGGCGGGCTCCGGCGGGCTGGCGGCGCAATGCCATCTGCGCGGGTCGACGAGGCCTCGATTTCTGCCTGATGGCAGTCGCGTCCGATTGAAAAAAACTCGCGTTCGGTCGCTTTTGGCGCCTCTTTTTTCCCGCTCAAGAAAAAGGCGCCAAGAGACAGACTTCGCTCGTATCCATCTGAGTCTTTGGATCTACCAAGGGGCGGATGGCTCCACGCAGCCTCGATATCTCGGTGGTAAGCCTCACCGGTCTTGTTCAGGTCGGCGGCGGCAGTGGGGGAGAAGTACTGCCCAGCGCTCTGCTACAGCGTGCATGCCATGCATCCGCACGCATGGGCCTGCCTTCAGAGTTTGGCCAGAACCCAGCGTATTGGCCGCCGGGCCGCCAGCGCCGCGCCAACGCCTCTCTCGGGGCCCGATGGCTAAGATTAGGGCCGGGCGAAACCAATGCCAGTCGCCCTCCGCCAAGACGGAAGGCGCCGCTGCCGTGGTCTCTGTTGGTTATAACTTCTGCGGAGAAACGGAGGCCACCGAGCGGCTCGGAGAAGAAGGCAGAGCGCCAGCAGACGGCCGAAGTGGACCACAGCATTTGCGTTGCGAGCGCAGGAGATCTTTGCGCCTACAGAGACCCTAGGAGACAGCAGCCCTCCCACCAAGTGGACCCCACTCACGTCCCCTCACTTCGGTGCCCCCTTTACTGATCTTGCGCTCTGGCGGGGAAAGCGAACTCGGCATGCTGGAACTATAATCTTTGCACGAGTCATCGTTCTGACGGTGCGTCGCCACCTCATCGAAACGATCGTCCGGCGTAGAGAAGACTTCAAGAAACTCACGCCGAATATGTATGCGTTGAAACGACCGGAAAGCATTGAGCAGACGTAGGCCGCATGCTGCCGCTGAGTATCCTGAGGCCACGTTATCGAAGCGGCTCACGTGGGCGCCTCCCCGGGTGAGATAATCGATCATAGAGCACCCCCGGGCTGTCTTGTACGGTCCTTGCCGAGCTACCCGCTGTCTGCGCGTCGTCGCTGCAGCTACTTTGGGGGATTGGGATCGAAGGCGATTTTGGCGGGAAAATGCATCAAGGTACGTGGGTAGGTAAGTACGCACACCGACGCCATCCTCTTCCTCGAGGATTGGGGAACTCCTCCGATGGGGCTGCAGCTGATGGCGCATTCGTGAACGCTGCGCAAGACAGCAGGGCATAAGCAGAGGCGGCAGAAGACACGAGAAGCAGGATGGAAAAGCAAGCAGAGCAGTTGACGGACCTGGCAAGCGCAGCCTACGGCGCGCGCGTGCTGTTCGCGACGGACGAGTGGTTTGCTCCGGCGCACCACCTACTGCTGCCCGAGGAGCCTGTAGCAATGGCCGACAAGTTCACGAGCGCTGGCTGGTGGATGGATGGGTGGGAGTCGCGCCGCAAGCGCACACCGGGCCACGACTGGTGTCTGCTGGCGCTCGGTCTACGTGGAGCCGTGGACCTCGTGGACGTGGACACGGCCTTCTTCACGGGCAATCACGCGCCACGCGTGTCCATCCAAGCCGCGTCCTTCTCAGTGGACAGCGAAGACATGCCCCACGTATTGCAGGTGCTCACAGCTAAGGCTACCGCAGAACGCTCTTTTGGTGTCTGCGCCTCGGAGAAGGAGCTGCAGCTGGCTGAGCAACTCGCATCCCACGAGTGGACAGAGATCATGCCGCCCACGACACTGGGCGCTGGTTACGCCGAGACGCGACACAATCTGCTGCGTGTGCCGGCGAACAAACGCGGCCCGTGGACGCACCTTCGTCTCAACA
>JAADYK010000097.1:0-40249 GCA_023338225.1 Halophytophthora batemanensis
GGTCGCTGCATGCCAGCCAGGAACCAGGCAGCTCGCAAGAGGTCTAAAGGACTAATTGTATTGCATTCTCGCTCTTACAACTTGATGGTTCGCTCGGGAGCCACTCGACATGGACGCATATGGAGTAGAAAGGACTGGAGGAAGGAGAACCGGGGAGCCGCTAGCGCCGCCGCGTGAGAGCGCCCACGTCCACCACTGTGATCAACGATCCAAGTGGGCAGCCACACACGCGAGCAGACTGCCAAGCCCCCCAGCAGCGAGATCGGCACGTGTGGGTGCTCCGCAGCCAGGCGGAGAGCGTCACGCAAGGCTTTTCTTCGCGGACAGCTTAGTCGCCCTTCTTGCCCGATGTCTTCGACTTGATGGTCTCGTAGCCAGCAGTGGCGCTGTGCTTGGCCATCTCCAGACCAGCCGTCGACGCGCCGCGAACCTGAACGGATGTCATACCATTGTCAGCGATGCGTTAGGCACTACCCAGGGTTCCATGAATCCCACGTAGAAGCATGCCGAGATCCGGCGACGTACCCGCTCAAATGCGCCCGAGGCCACCGTGGTCGTCCGCTCGTAGCCGGCGCTGGCCAGCGTGGAGCCCTTCTTGAACGCCTCCGTCTCCTTGAGTCTGCCGTACTGTTCCGAGCCGGCCGTGGTGGCCGTGTTCAAGCCGCGCTCCAGCGTCTTGCCGGCGTTCGAAGCCTTGGCCGTCTCCAGCGCCGCGCTGCTCTTCTCCTTGAACATGGTGAACGTCTGGCCCAGCACCCTGTACGTAGTCGCAGATACACATCCAGTGCGAGTTAGTCCTTCGCGAGCATATCCGCAGCCACGCAAGTCAGTTCCTCCCATCATCGGCCGCGCAGACGCAGTACGCACTTGGAGGCCGTGGAGGCGCCGTTCTTGAGCTTGTCCACAGGCAGCACGTTGCTGAGCGAGGAGCGGTCCGACTTGTTGGACGTGGCCGACTTCTTGTCGTCGCTGTCGTCCGAGTCGCCGTCCTGCTGCGGCTTGTCGTTCTCCTTCGAGGCCGCGGCCTCCTGCTTCTCGCTGAAGATGAGGTTGTCCAGGTCCTTGTCGTCCGCGGCCTGCTTCTGCTTGAGCGACACGTCGTCCATGGTTGCTAGCGCGTGCGTGTGGGCGAGTAGAGCGGCGAGGGGCGGAGTCGCTGGCTGGGGCGAAGGCTTCTTGGGCCGAAGGGCGGAACGAGCGGAATGGCGAGAGCGGAAGAACAACTTGGTCCAAGGGGGGGAGAGGCCAGCGAAGCGGTAAAGGCACGACGCGCGCCGCCATTGGCGGAAAAACGCGTCCGTTGCAGCCAATCCCGGGCCGAGTCTCCGCAGACAGGCGGGCGTAATCTGTCGCGAGCTCGCCGGCATTTGCAGGCTGCTGCCAACGTTTTAGAGCGTGCTGGGCAAAACGCACGTCAGCAATTCCGCGCCTGTGCGGCGGTAAAAGGAGATCCGGTGGTACGCGCTGGGCGGGGCGGGGCGGGGCGCATGAGCAGCTTCCGCACGCAGAGCAGCTTCCGCTGCCGCTCGTCCTGCTGGGCGCGCCGGGCCCTGCCAGATGGCCGCGTGGTGGCTTCGCCGCCAGCGCTAGTGCTCGCCACGGGCCAGTTACAGCGCCGAGAGCCTCTGCTTTTTTCGTGAGCTCTGGCGACGTCCGTGGCGTGGGCTCGCCGGAGCTGCGCTGCCAAGCGGCGTGGCAGACGTCACTGCGCCTGTCGGCGGTGCATTGGCCGCCGGGCCGTAACCCAGCCACAGCGCTGCGCTGCGCTGCCTTGGGTCTGGCCGCCAAGTCGCCGCCAGCGCCACTCGATCGCCGCCCGGGGCTTCATCTGGGCGTGACGCTCGCAGTTTCCAGGTCAAGCGCGCCAGCAAAGCCCCGACGCACGCGATCTAGCGGTGCGATTGATCCTTTGGGGCCCGCGCCGTGCAGAGATGCACCTGGCGAGGTGAGTAACCCAGCCACCGGGAAGCGACCTGACTGCATCAACTGGCAGGCGTGGACCCATTCCCGGCCCTCGACGCGGGAAGTGGCCACACTCAGAGAGTCGGGCCGAGGGATCTGATCCCTGCGGCTCTCGTCCACAGCGGGCGAAATGCCGCCGAGACGCGCTTTGCCCTGCTTGCTTGCTGCGCGCTGTTTGCCGCCTGCCACTCCGCAATTCGCGTTCTATTGCCCAGGCAATCCCCTCCCCGCACGCTCCACCGAGGGCGTCCCCCGCGCTCTTGTCGTCTCCCAGCATGTCTCCAGGCCGCTTCCAAGTCAAACGCGCCTTGCTGCTGGCCGCTACGGTGCTGCTAGCAACTGCCACGAGTGTCTGTGGCCTCGCGGAGGAGGCGCAGATCTCTGTGGACCCCGATGTGGGCAAGACGACGCCCGAGATCGTCGAGGCGCGCGGCTACGACGTGGAGACGCACAAAGTGGCCACCTCGGACGGCTACATCTTGACCATGCACCGCCTGCCCAAGTCGTACAACGAGAGTCAGGCAGGCGCAGCCGCTGCGGCGGACAAGCCCGCTGTCATCCTGCAACACGGTGTCATCGAAAGCAGCTTTGCCTGGGTGTGCAACTTGCGCAACGAGAGTCTGGCCTTCGTGCTCGCGGACGCCGGCTACGATGTCTGGCTGGGCAACAGCCGTGGCAACACGTACTCGAACGAATCGCTGCTCTACACGACGGATGACGACGAGTTCTGGGACTTTTCCTGGGAAGACATGGGGCTCTACGACCTGCCAGCTGCCGTGGACTACGTGCTGGCTGTCTCCGGCCGCCCCACTCTCAGCTACGTGGGCCATTCGCAGGGTGTCTCGCAGGCACTCGTGGGCTTCTCGGCTAACCAGACGGTGGCTCAACGCGTGTCCTTCTTCGGGGCCATGGCGCCCGTGTCTTGGCTGGGAGACACAGAGCAAGTGCTCTTCCGTGCATTGGCTGACATACGGTTGGACCTGGTACTGCAGGCGCTAGGCGTCGTGGAGTTCATGGACCACAGTGACGTCGTGACCGAGTTCTTGGCCGGGTACACGTGCACGGCGGTGGACGAGATCTGTGCCAGCGCCATTTCGCTGCTCTACGGCACCACCACGAGCCTCAACGTCTCGCGGGTGCCTGTGCTTCTCTCCCAGACACCCGCCCGTACGTCGGTGAAGGATGTAGCGCACTTTGCGCAGGGCATTCGTGCCGACACTTTCTCGTACTACGACTACGGCTGCAGTTGCCTGGAGACACTAGGCTTGAGTCTCTGCAGCTCCCTCATCTGTGAGAACAAGGCCCGCTACGGAGCCTTCGAGCCGCCGGCCTTCCCGCTGGAAGACATGGTCTACCCGCGCACGGGACTTTTCTCCGGCGCGCTAGATACGTTGGTGACGTCGTCGGATCTTGCCAAGCTGCGCTCGGCGCTACCGACGGACACGGTGGTCCATGATCAGACGGTGGACATCTACAGCCACCTGGACTTCATTTGGGCTTACAACGCTAACGAGTACGTGTATCCGGACCTGCTGGCGCAGATGGAGGCGTATGAAGGCCAGGGCTACTGAGACTCACGTGGACACTAGGATGTCCTCGACGATTTTGGGCATGGAGGTGTTTTCCTTATAGTTACCTCCTCGATATATTCCTACGCTACCATGAGATACTAAAGTACCATCCTAGTCCCAGAAGGCATACCGTTTTCTGTTTCGGGTCGGTGCGTGTGAACAAGCGGAGTAGGCATCTCCAGACACGCAGACGCCAGGAGCCCGAGTGATCAGGTCCTCGTTCTTCAGGTAGGTGTTGAGCGCGGTATTCACGTCGCGGTCAAGTGAAAGACTGCAATGTGAGCACGAGAAAGACCTCCTCGCTGGTGATGCTGCGGTTGGTTCTCTCGCGGCATGAGCATGCCTCCATCGTGCAGTGCTCTTCCCACTGGAGCCATGACTTGTCCTTAATCTGCCTGGAGCAAGCGCAGCACTCATGATCTTGAGCAGCCGGGAGCCAAGGCCTTCCTTGCACGCTGGTCGGCCGACTGCTCCCACCACACCGGTCGAGTTCCCGCCGAAAGAAGAACTTGTGAATGAGCAAGGGAGTGGAGCGAGGAGGACTTGTCACGTGAGTGGGTGTGAAGACACAGGGTTGGGTCGGGAGTAGCTCGCAGATGTGGGGAGGAGTTGAGTAGCTTCTCGTGGTCCGTAGTGTTCGTACGATTCCACCCCGAGCGCACCTTGATCAACTTCCGGCCAGTCACTTGCTGCGGGGTGCAGTTCGCTTTGGCCTCTCCGCGGCTCTGGGGCGAGATTTTCGCGCACTGTTTGCACGGGTGCATGCGCTTGAGCACGCAACTCGGAGTGTTCACGGAGAGTTACTACTGCTTTCCCGATTTCTTACTGCTGTGGGTCCGAGCAAAGTAGTATTGGATTACACATGGCGTATTAGCAAGCATACTGAAGAGCTGAAGCCAGTCCGAAGCAGAATGCAAGCTCACGTTGAAAGAAGAGGCAAGCAGACACCAGAGATACAAGACAAAGAACACTGTGTTCGAGCATGACGAGCCCACTTAGGCCAGAGACTCAGCAGCGTCTCAGACAGTAGACGAGAGGACGCAGGGCGCTCGCAACCAAAATGCCGCGCAGCCACCTTCGGAAGGCGGTTGTGTTGCATCTTGTGCAAGCAGTACCAGCACCTTGCTACCGACAGATGCAGTGCCTTCAGTGGCGTGGCAAGCACACAGCACACGAACCTGACTAGCGAGGGAGGTTTTCTCCTTCTCCACGAAGTCGAGCGCAAGAGAACAAGGAGGCCAAACCCCGCTAGACCGGCCGCTGTCCGCTGCACAAAGTTGCTGAACTCGCCGTCCTCGATACTCTCAAGCCGGATGTCCTTGAATTCAACATCAACTCGTTCGGGGGCTCCACGCACCAGGAAGTTGTGAAAGTCGTTTTCGGCCATCCACGCTCGAACGTGCACATGGTGCTGGGTCCCTTGGGGCTCGAAGGCCACCCGCATCAGGCGTCTAGCTCTTGGAGGGTGACCAGCTCCTTACGAGTTGAAACCAATGGGCTAGCGACCTCGCCAGCAGATACGAGCGGAGGTAGTTGGCAGTGGGAGTGAACTCCTGCCCTAAGGCGCAGTGAACGGAGATCTCGTCCTTTTCGCGACGGAGCAAGGAGAGCAGGCGAAGCTCGCGGAGACTGAGGCGCGAGAAGAAGCTTGCCGCCATTAACAGCGTATGGTCTTACTTCAAAACGAATTGAAATGCTGCTATCGTAATGTTTCTCACTTGAAAGCAAACGGCTGTGCTCGCCAGCTCTCAAAGCAAAGTGGAGATGGCGGAGGAGACGAAGAAGGCCGGAGATAACGACACCGCTGCGACGGCCGCCCCGGTGGGCGTACAGGTCGTGACGGGAAGCATCAGCCTGCCGTCCGCGGAAGAGAACACGCTGGATGAGCCCGTGTCCGCCACAATTGTACGGGAACCGAACGACCGCAAGATCCGCCGACCGACTCATGCGGCTTCGATCTGCGTTGTCGTCGGCTTAGGCGTCGCAATGAGCGCGCTACTGTGGTTGTGGAGGCGTCTAGCGCTAACACTTGCATGTTTGCGTGTTCTCCACGGCACTGGCAGCTGCGGGACGTGCGTTTGGTCGGCAGCAAGTTGAAGGTCGTGCTCATGCCGCGCAACACCTCAGAGGAGACGCTCAAGGCGCTGCGGGACTGTACGTGGGATGGCGTTTGTATCACGGATATCTGCATGCTTTTGCGTCTGGAAGCGCGTCTGGATCGATTAATGCTGTGCTATCTGCTGTATGCGTCTGCAGGGGATCTCTGGGGCCCGCTGGTGCTGTGTCTGACGCTCTCCATGTGAGTCGAGAGGCGTGGCATTTACTTTGCGCTGGCGTTCGTGTCAATGACAGACTATTGCCACTTCGATTGTGTATGATGCAGTATGCTGAGCGTGACGGCTCCGTCGGCACAGTCGGCCATGGTGTTCACGGGCGTCTTCGTGGTGGTCTGGCTGGGCGCCGCCGTCGTCACCATCAACGCTCAGCTACTGGGCAGCTCCATGTACGCCACCAACGCCCACATCAATGTTCTTTTCGTGTCTTGGCGTGCATGCTGACAAGGTGGCTTTGTATGGCTGAGCAGCTCCTTTTTCCAGAGCGTGTGTGTGCTGGGCTACTGCATCTTCCCGCTCAATATCGCCACGCTGGTGTGCATGATGGTCAAGGTGGTGGTGTCGCACGTGGCGCTGCGCATGCTCATCGTGGCCGTGGGCTTCCTCTGGTCCACGCGAGGTGCGTATATGCGTGGTGCTAGTTGTATGTGTCGCTGGAACTCGCTCTTCTTACCCTCCTTCGGTCTCGTTCGTGCCCGGTGTACACAGCGTCCGTGGTGTTCATGTCCAAGATGGTGCCGCCCAAGCGCAAGGCGCTTACGGTTTACCCGGTGCTGCTCTTCTACCTCTTTCTGAGCTGGATGATCCTCATCCAATAGCTGCAGCCAGAGCCAGCAGCCAGCAGTCAGCAGCCAGCAGTACCATCATAGCTGCGAGTCCAGTTTCTTGGAGGAACGCCTGCCCAGGTTCCAGATTCCGTGAATTCGTTCGTTTCCACTGCATGGCCTCTCTGACTCGATTAAAGTAAACATGCTGAGAAGACAACCTTGGCGTCACGCCTGGCTAACGCCACAGTCACGCATCGCTACGTGCAGGTTCTGCCAGTATCTGGCACGCGCACCTGCAGTTAGAGAGGATCCCAGCGCTCTTGAGAGCAAGAGTCGAACAGTTGGAGAGCATACATGTAAAGAGCGTGTTGGCGTGCACTGCATGAAGTGATGGTCTTCTGGAGGCCAGTCGTGAATATCCGCCCGAGCTCGAAGCACTTGGGCACCAAGTGAAGCATGAGCGCTAGCGCCGGTGAGCAGCTGCAGGAGCTGATCCGCTCCGTGGAGACGGACCTGGGCCTGGAGGCCAACGCGCCTGTGGGGGGCACCCCGAAGCAAGAGCAGGAGCCCAAGCCCAAGCAGGAGAAGAAGCCCAAGCAGGAGAAGAAACCCAAGCAGGAGAAGAAGCCCAAGGCGCCCAAGCCGGCCAAGAAGGCTGCGGCCGACCCGAACCAGCCCGAGATCACCAAGCTGGACATCCGCGTGGGCCAGATCGTCAAGGTCTGGAAGCACGAGACCGCCGACAAGTACGTGCAGCGCTCCTATCTCCCTTTCCTCTGCATATTCCCTCACTAACACGCATGCGAACCTGCTTCCAGACTCTACTGCGAGGAGATTGACGTGGGCGAGGACGCCCCGCGTCAGATCGCGAGCGGGCTGGTGCACCACTACTCGCTGGAGGAGATGCAGGACCGCCGTGTGCTGGTGCTGTGCAACCTCAAGCCGCGTAACCTCGTGGGATTCCGCAGCCACGGTATGGTCATGTGCGCTGCCGCTCCGCAGGCGGACGGCTCGGAGAAGGTGGCTTTCGTGACGCCTCCCAAGGACGCCAAGGTGGGCGAGCGTGTGGTGTTCGAGGGACTGGAAGGCGAGCCGATCTCTCCGGCGCAGGTGGAGAAGAAGAAGGTGCTGACGGTACTGGGCGACGACATGAAGACGGACGATGCCGGCGTGGCCAAGTGGCAGCAGCACGTCTTCTCCACCTCTGCGGGTCCATGCACGGCTCCGGTCACCAACGCCGTCATTAGATAAGCCCAGGTGTGGACAGCGTCGAGGTAGAGTCGCAGTTGTGACTGGAAGGGGAATGGAGAGCTGAAGCAAGCCCAGGCAGTTTGTGCAGATTACAAGAGCAGAGGAGTATGCACACTTACAGAAGGTGTCGCTGGAAGCTAGTTGGGTCAGGACTGCAACGCAATCCCCAGACACGCAGGCTGGGGACTTGATCACTTGCGCTTGCGCTTGGGCCGCATCGTCACGTTGGCAGACATAGCGCTAGCCTTGGTCTTGGTCTTGGTCTTTGTCTTGGTCCTGGTCTTCTTCTTGAGCGGAAGTGGCACCACTTCTTCATCTTCTTCTTCCTCCTTGATGCTCGGAACGTCCTCCAGTGCCTTAGACGTCTTGGACCGCGCCTTACGCCGAGACACGGTGTTGCCATGATGCTCCGGTGCATTCTCCTTGTCATCGGATGCCCCCGAGTCCTCTGACGACTCCACAGCGTCCTCCAGCTCCTTATGCATACGGTCTTCCAGGTCTTTCTGCGAGAACCCCTTCTCCCCACGCGTGCGGTTCTTGCCCACTGTGGGGGATTTGACCGTCACGTGCCAGCTGCCGTTGTCGCTCGCAGGACGGCTCTTGCTCGGCGAGAAGATAAGCGTGGAGGGCGACGCGGAAGCCGACGCCGTCTTCGCCTTCTCGTCGCTCGATACCTCACGACGCTGCACGCCAGAACGCGACGGTGTAGGCGTGGCAGGTAGACTCTGTCGCCTTCTGGCGCGAGCCGGCGTGGTCTTCTCGGCACTGGCGCTGACTTGCTCTTCCCGAAGGCGTAGCGGGGTGTGACTTGCTTCTAGCAGTTGTTCCTGTGGCGTACGTGGCGCGGTCGGAGCAGGCGTGGCCATACCGTTGGCTTGCACCTGAGAGAGTGGGGACATGGGCTTTGTGGGCGTGACATTCGCTTGTGCCCGGGACGAATACGCTTGCGCCTGTTGCTGCTGCTGCTTCTCCTGTTCCAGCTCGTACTGGCGCAGGTCGTACTCGACCTCCATGGCCATCTGCGGGTCCGTGTTCATGAAGATGTCCTTGACCTCCTGGCGGTAGAGTTTGAACAGCTCGCGGATGTAGTGCAGCACGTAGCGCGTGAGCGGACTGTGTTTGGCTTCCAGAGTGTGCTTGAGCCCAATGAGCACGGGCACCACGTTCTCCAGGAAGTTCTTTTTCGACATCTTGGACAGGAGCTTGCCCTTAGCCACTGCGAGCTGAGTGGCCGTGTTGGAGCTGCCGTTCCCAGCCGCAGGGACGTCCTCGCCGTCGACGTCTTCCTCTTCGTCCTTGGAAGTCGAGAGCTTGATCTGCGGCGAGCACAGGATGGCGAAGGTATCCTTGAGCACCGCCTCGGTGCAGTGGTCCGTGATCTGCGATGGGTTGTCGCACAGCGGGAGCTTGCCATCCAGAACGTCCTCCAGCACTTCGTTGCAGAGCTTCATAGAGATTTGCAGCTTCTGCTCGTCCGACATGTTCTCCAGCAGGAATTTGTAGAGCCGCGCACGGCGCGGGAAGCGCGCGTCGCCCAGTAGCGCCAGCTCACGCACGCCTTCTTTCTCAAAGGGCTCCGAGAACTTGAGCTTGTTGCCTTCGAAGCGGTTGAGCACGAAGATCATCTCGATGAACTTGTTCATGAAGATGTGTGGCGATTTCTGCAGCAACGGCCCACAAAGTACGTGTCGTGCCAGATTGGACAGCTCCTCGTCCTCGTCCACCGCAGCACGCAGAAAGAAGCGCAGCAGCGACTCGCGCCACTTAATGTAGTCCTGTAGGATGAGCTGCGAGAAGAGTAGCAGCGCGCTGCGGCGCAGCAGCCGGCTCTCGTCCAGAAGCGATAACGCGATGGTCGTGATGTACGTGTCTACGAGCGACGTGTACCGGATGCACAGGTCTCCCAGAATCAGCAAGATGTTAGACCGGATGTCCTGCTCCGGACATGTGCGCAGCTCGCGGATGAACATGGTCATACACTTCTTGGCCAGGTCCTGATCACGCAGACAAAGCTTGCCCAGTGTCACGAACGCGCACACGCGCACAGGTGTCGGGATCGGAACAGCCGTGAACGATACTGGAGCTGATACTTCCTCTTCTTCCTCTGTAGCTTGTGACATGGAGCGGTTGCTGCCGTTGTTGTTGGGCACGAACTTAGGCGGCAAGAAGAGCTGCACGAGAGACTTGAGCCCGGCGCTTACGGGCACGAGCGCCACGGTCCCGGCAGCGTCGGCACCCTTGTCACCGTCCTTGTCGAACTCGAGCAGCGTCACCTCGCCGATTGAGATCAGTTGCTTCTGAAGCAGCGCCGTCTCCTCCGTCACGTCCTCGGCGTTGTTCTCGAAACACTTGCGGAGACTTGACTCACACAGCTCCAGCAGCTTCTTGCCCCAGGCGAAGCTGATCACGCGCCCTTTCTCCGCCGATGGCGCCCTGGCCTTGCAGATGCTGTTCAAGGCCAGCACGGCATCCGCGATCACGTTCAGCGGGATCGCAAACGAGTGCAGCGACGCTAGGATGCTATCTGCCATCGATTTGGCGTCTTGGGGATCGATCACTGTGGAGATAGCGGCAATCACACGGAGGATGCGCTTGGAGCCGTCATTGAAGGCCACCGGGAGCGCCTGGTCCTGCAGCTTGTTCCAACACTCCACGACGACGCCCAGGTTCTCCTGATCGCTCTTGACCGCCTCGATGAGCTTGCCGGAGTGCGCGAGCTCTTCTAGCACGACCCAACTGAAGCCCCAGTAACGTGTCAGCTCCCGTGTGCTCGCCTCGTCATCGACCCCATCTTCGTCAGGGCTGTAGCTGCTCACACTCAGCTTGATAGCGTAAATGCAGGCCTGAATGATAAGCTGGATGCTGATCTTGTCGTTCTTTATCAGCATCCGCAGAGCCTTCTGCGCGCAGCGAGCCATGACGCCGTCCAGATGCGACACGAGGTCCCACACAGAACTCAGCATGTCCCGCCGGACGTCGTTGCGGCGTACCTTGTACCACTCCAGCACGCGGTCAAAGACTACCTTGCCCGTCCAGTCCAGTGCACAAGACTGCACAGTCGTCTCGGGATCCACACACAGCGGCAGCACGCCAAGGTTCCAGAGCTTCTGCGCTTCCTCGTCCTGAGGGAACTTGAGCAGAATAGAGGACAGCGACTTGATTGCCTGCACGCGCACCACGACGGACGAATCTGTGCATCGCCCATGGATGTCAAACAGGTCCTTCCTCGAAGAAGCGAGCACCGCGTCACCAGAATGAGCCGTCAAAAGCGCTTCAAGCGCCTGTAAAGCAGCACGGCGAACAAATGTCTTGTCGTCCGCCAACCGCTCGCGGAAGAGCTCAATCAGCCTCTGCATCAGCGGTGTTTCCTCGAGCGTCTTCTGGCCTTCGGCGTCAAACGACGTCTCGTACAAGAGTTTCTGCAGCGACGTTGCAATTGCCTCCGACCTGTTGGCAGTGTCCTCTTCCATTTCATCGTCATCGCTGTCCGTGGTGGCTTTTTCAGCGTCGGAGAGCCTCGACAAGCCAAGCGTCAGCATCGCTGAGATACCTGCAATCGCCTTCGTGCGCACATTGGACATCTTGTCGCGCGCGCGCTCGATGAGGACATCCACCAGCGGCCCGACGCCCGAGTACATGACCAGAGCACGCGGTAGCTCCTCCTCCTTGACCTTCCAGAAGCTAGCTTCCAGCACAAAGCGGCCAAGCAGCTCCACTGCGAACTGACGGAACTTGGCCTTTGCGTTGCGCGAGTAGCTCGCAAGGAATCGCACCAGCCGCACGCACTCCTCGTCACGGAGACCTTGAGAGCCATCCTCTCCGTCCGTGTCTGTCTTGCCTTGACGCCCAGCCATTGCAGTCGCGAACGCGTACGCAAGTACACGCCCACGGAACTCGGCGCGGTCTGGAGCTTGTAGGCAGAGATTCTGCAACAAACCTAGTCGCATAAGCGAGCTCTCACGTCGCGCTTCATCCTCGTCGCTGAACGCCTTGGCAGTGAGTCTCTGGATGCGAGAAATGACGTCGATTGAGAGCTTGTGGAAGCGCAGCGCGCAGTTGTTCTCCTTGGCCACGGTCTCCTGGAAAGTAACACCAGGGATGTAGCAGCGGATAATGACGCGCGCAATCTCCAGCGGGTCGCCATGGGATCCGTCGACCACGAGCGCTTCCAGCAACTCCAGCGTCTTGGACGTCACTGAAGCCGCCGTATCTTCATTGGCAGGCGCGACTGCCGTCTGTAGAGCCACCGCTGTTTCGATAGTCGGCACGATAGATTCTTTGCTGGACGAGAGCGAGAAGTTGCCGAGAAACGTTGTGAGCATGTCCAGAAGCTCTAGGCCGTACTGTGTGACTCTCCAGTAGTCCTGGGCTTCATCGCCATCCTCGTCGCTCTCGCTCCCGTCGCTCTGCTTGCGCTTGGCTGCACGTCTCGTGGGGCGTCCGCGTCGGTTCTTCTTACCTTTGCGCGCGATAGAAGCGGAATCAGGCACCTTAGCCATGAGTACGACCCATTTCTTGAGAATGTCGAGCACCTGGCGATACACGTAAGGCATGAAAAGGCCGTAAGCCGAGCCGCCAGGCAACTGCAGCCATGACAGATACACCTTGGCGACCACTAGCGCCTTCACCAGCGCGCTGCGCTTCTCTCCATCGTGCATGTTGGCGTACACCTCACGCACGTTCAGCACGGACTGCAGCAGCGTAAAGAGGGAGCGATACAACGCCACTCCATCATCCTGACTCTGCTCGCCCACGACGGCGGCCACAGCGTCCTGCGACGCGAAGAAGGCCCACAGTCGCGCCACTTGCGGGTCTGCGGCTCCATTCTCCTCGCGGTTCGCTGCGGCCACCTGACGCCGCAGATACTTGGCGAACACGAGGTCCAGGCCGCGCAGTTGCCGCAGACTGGCGCTGTCCGCCAGTTCCTGCTCGCGCGTCGCGGCCGTGCCGCCCGTGTCAAACAGCGCAGCCACCGCATGCGCGGGCACGTTGTCCAGCGCCAGCGGCCGCAGCGCGCGCACCAGCTCCTTCTCCAGTTCCATGGGCGCGGAAGCAGGCGTCACGCAGAGGCTTCCTGCCGTATTGCCGCCTTGAGACTCGAGGCTTGAGGCTTGAGGGAGATCTGAGGCAATTGCGGAAGCGCGCGCAAAAGCAAGCGGTTCAAATTCAAAATACCGGTACAGCGTTGGCAGTACCGGTTTTGGCATGGAATGTGGGAGAGAGGATCGGTTTGGACTTTTCATTTGGCATATGCCTGCTGTTTGTCATTGTCTGGTGGCCGAGGTCAAGGTACATGGTCCTCTTTGCGCAATTTCCCCCATCATCTGGACTGCTTTCTAAATGCCGCAGCGCAGCTCGGAGAAGGTAGCAAAGAGCGAAATGCGGCGCACCACCGGGAGCTTGACGAACTGCGCCGTGAGTGCCTCGGCGGCGGCGAACTCTCCTCGCCGGACGTGCAGATTGGCCACGGACTCCAGCAGATCTGGCCACGCGACGTGCCACAAGTCAGCAGAGCGCAGTGCTGGTGCAAGGAGCGTCACTTCCCACGCTCGCCGCCAACTCACATGGGTCTGACGGCGCGGCCGCCAGCATTTCCTGCAGTAGTTGGAAGCGCAGGTCCGTGAGGCTGCAACAAGGAGAAACGCACATGCTGTGAGTGCCAGTAGGGCCGCCAAGAGCTCTGCTGGATAGCTGCGTACTGGCCGAGGCTGTTGGTGCTGCGGATGGCAAAGGTAATGTCGTCGGGCGTGGAGAGCGTTGGGTCCTCGATGTACTCCTGCTCGCGGAGGAGCCTGCGTTGGCGTCCACAGCGGCCGCCCTTTAGCCCAGCTGCACATATCCGCCAAGCACCAAAGCTGCAGTTCTAAGCGATTTGGGACGTGCAGGCAGCGAGACGAACCTTTCCAGGTAGTCCAGCGTGTGCTGTCGCTCCTCGGGCAGTGACAGTGCCAAGTACTGCACGATAAAGTCTTCATGCAGGTCCACAAGAGCAGGTCAGCCACGTCGCCTATAAAAGCCGCTTGTGGACCAGTGTTGTACCTGCGGCCTCCTGCCGATGCTTGCGCTGTATCGCGCGGGAGAACAGGAAGTGCAGAGCTTCTCTCCGCTGCACATAGCCAAGGTAACGATCAACCCGACGGCGTTGGCACAACGGTCCTCTCCACAAGAGCCTGTGCGAATACCTCCCAGTAAGCCGACGCAGGAGAGACGATACCCGCAGCCGTTGCTTCTCCAGGACGTCGTCCAGCATCTCGGGTGAGATTCTCTCCAGCTCCGCGGCGGTCATCGTCTGGCACGCTGCGTCATAGTTTTCCAGACTTCGCGCCGTGTCATTCAGGCGCTCCCAAAGCCGCGCGAGCTGCAACAACCAGCAACCAACAGCCACAACTCAGTGCCGTATCAACCGCTCTGCTAGCTCCCGGCTCCAGTCGACCCTGGGGCTGGAACCGCACCTTCAAATTGGCCATGTACGGGTCGAGTAGCAGGTTGCGGCTCTGCTTCACCTTGCGGACCTGCTCCATGAGCTCCTTGAACGTGCACGACGTCGACGTGCCAGGTCGGCTCGTGCCCCGAGATGGCATTCTCCCTGTCCCGACGCCGATATTCGGCAGTGACGCGTGCTCCGCTGGCGTCGGTGCACGATGGCGAGTGCGACTGCTTTGAGAAGAGCTTCCGGGACGGACGACGGCGGGCGCCGTGGCCTCTAGCGCCTCCAGCTTCTGTCGCAGTGCTGCCATGCGCTTGTCCCGCGTCGCCTTGGCCTGTAGTACGCGCTCGTGGCGCTCTCTCCTGCAGTCTCGGCGCGACAAGTGATCGCCGCAGTCAGCATTGCCAAGCAGGCCAGGGCCCAGTAGGATGGTGAGCAGCCAAGCACGCACTTGTCGGCGATGGCAGCCAGCGTCTTCTTGCTCGCCTGGTACTGCAGCTCCAGCACGCGGAGCTGCTCCAGCACGGCCGCGCGGTCGTTGTAGTGCCTCGCATTCTCTGCAGCCGGCAAAACAGGCGTCAATACGTCAGTGACTCAGCCCGCTGAGAAGACGTCAGTACGTCAGTGAGTCAGTCAGCAGACGAGCAGCGCGGCTCCATGCATAGAGCTAGCAGTGCCCACCGGCGTGCTGCTCGATCTTGCGGCGGTCGCGGGTGTCCAGCTGCATGACGCGCACGAGGCTGCGCGTGCGCTGCTGCTGCACCTCGCGGCGCTCGGCCGCCTCCTGCTGGCTGCGGGCCTCCAGCAGGTGGCGGCGCCGCAGGTCGGCGGCGATCCGCTGGCGCGCCGTTGGGGCCGAGGCCCGCCGTGCTTGGTGATCAGGCGCCGCCATGGTCATCAACCGCGCAAGTCGGAAATAAGCGGGGCGCGTCGCGTCGCTTCGCTTCGCCCGCTTTCTTCCATTTTTAGGATCGCGCTCTCTTGGCGTTTGTATGGCGCAGGCGCCAGGAACAGTACGTACCGCTTCAAGCAGCAGCAGCATCACCAGCAAGCCTCAAGGCCCCCAAGCTCAAGGCCCCAAGCTCAAGGCCCCAAACCAAGCCACCGCAAAACGGCAGCCGCGTTCGCATGCAGAGAGGAAGCCCGGGCAGGAAGCCGGCGGGAAGCAGGGCGTTCCGTCGCCGCGTTTGTCTTGCGCGCTGTATGGCGCGGCTTCCGGTCGTCGTGCCGGACTCGACGTGTCCCGCGTCACTTCGTACTTTAGCGGGTGGTCCGGCCCCAAGTTCAACAGGCCACGTACGTTTCTACTGCGCTCCAAGATCTGGGCCAGTCAGCCGCGTGAATATCTGGGCAATTGTATGGCGGCGAGCGGCCGTCAAGCGGTGGTTGGAGGCGGGAGCCCTCCCTCGCTTTGTCCAAGTAGTTGGCGGCCCTAGCCCGCGCGCCATAAATCTTTTAGGATAGGGCTGGGTTTGCGCGTTTTTATCGTTGGATTTCAGCCAATCCGCTCGCGCCGTATCTTCTCTCTCCACGTAAGTCTGCAATCTGCCAAACCGCTAAGCCCAGGGTCCTCACCCCGTCGTCACAGAAACCGCCACTGCCAATACGCGCGTCCCGGCGCTTCTGAACGACAAGTCTCCACCGCCGTTCGTAAAGCGAGGTGACGGCGGCTGGCGGCTCTTTTATTTTTCGAAGCCAGACGCGTGACCATCACTCCGCTTGCCACCGCAGAGAAGCGCTTGCTGCCCATACGTCAGCGCCGCGTGACTTCCGCATTTGCCCTCGACGCAGCAAGCCAACAAGCCACTAACACCCAGAAGCTCCCACCCGGGACGCTTGCCTTGAAGTCAGCCGCCGAGCCGTGAAGCAGGGATCTCTCTCCATGGCCATGCAGTTTGGTCAGGGCGCGATCGTGCTGCCGCCCATCGGACCGCTGTTCGCCGCCAACTCGTCGGCAGCGGCGCAGCTGGTCGCGGCCACCAGCGGCATCGAAGCCATGCTGCCCTACGAAAGCGAGGAGGAGCGCGAGCGCCATGAAGCCGACATGGCGCGCTACTTTGGCGTACCCACGCCTGTGCGTCGCTACCCACGCACTGACAGCGCCAGCGAGAGCGTAAGCATGAGCATGCGCACGCCCACGAGCGTACAACAGCTGGGCTTCCCGCCGTCGTCGTCGCCTGTGAAGAAGGACGCCGCGCTGCTTCCATACGCCAAGAGCGGTGTAGCCAAGACGTCGCTGCCCATGCTTCACTTGGACTCGCCCACCGCGACTCACAGCTCGAATGGCGACGCGGAGGGTAACGGTGGCGTTACGGACGACGTCAATGCGACGATGGAGAACGGCGAGATGCCCTCAGGCGGAGAAGACGAGAAGCTGCGCGTGAGTCGCGAGCGCAACCGCCTGCACGCGCAGCGTACGCGGATCCGTAAGCGCGAGCTGCTGGAGAACCTCAAGGAGCGCATCGAGGCGCTCCAGACGGAGCACGAGCTGTTGAAGCAGGCGTACGAGTTCCACGCGTCGGCGGTGTGTCTGTTGACTCTGGGTGCCACCTGCGACCACCCGTGCATCCAGCAGTTGGACCAGGTGGGCGCTAGCGCCACAGAGGACCGAGACGAGCAAGGACGGCTCTGTGACGAGCCCAAGATGTCTCGCGACAACGTGGACATGGAGAACGGCGAGACGCCCCACGAGCACGAAAAGAGCTGTGCCTGCTATAGGAAGGACGACGCGGACACCCACACGCTGGCCGAGGCGTGCACATGTCTGGGCGGACAGCTCAACGCGAATGGGAAGCGGCCGTACTCGTCCACTTCCAGCAGTAGCTTGCTCGCCTGCTCCAAGGAGGAGCGCGAGAAGGTGCGACGCGAGCGCAACCGACTGCACGCGCGGAGGGCGCGACTGCGTAAGAAACTCATCCTCGAGAAGAGCCAGCAGGTATGGACAGCACACCAGCACGCCAGATTGGCGCCCCCTTTCTTTCAAACTCCACGCGGTTGGGACGAAGAGTCTAACGCGTGTGCTTTCCTGTTGTCGTATTGCAGGCTGTTCACGATCTGCGCTCGCGCAACGATCGCCTTCGAGCCCGCCTGACACTCCTGGTGTCATCCATTTATGGCGGAGACGCCGCTGATAACCCTGGCAACAGCGACGACGCCCACACGGACAGTAACATTGCAGATGCCAGCACCGACAACAACAGTGACAGCACCGACAGCAACAACGATAACCACCGCATCAGCAACAACCTCAGCAGCATGGGCAGCGAGTCGTGTGTGGAGGCATGAGACCACTCGACGGACGGCCTTGCGTCTGTCTGTCGGCCTGCCGGCCTGCCTTTCGGCCTCCTTCACGCGCTTCCGACGCTTGGATTAGCGCCCTCAACCGCCCGTCGTCCGAGCCAGCGGCCAAGACAGTGAGCGGCTCGCCTCCGAGTGGGGGTCTATCTTATGTATCTATCTATCGCCTCGATATACCCCTAAGTTACCACGAGACACCCAAGTACCGTCCTGGCCCTAGAAGACATACCGTTTGCTGTTTCAGGTCGATGTGTGTGAGCAAGCTCACTCGCAGCTAACACCGCGGAGTAGGCGTCTCCGGGCACCCGGACTCCAGGAGCCCGAGTGAGCAGGTGCTCGTTCTTGAGGTAGATGTTGCGCGCGGCGTTCACGTCGCGGTCAATCGTCAGGCTGCAGTGCGAGCACGAAAAGATCTTCTCGCTGGTGATGCTGCGGTTGGGTCTCCCGCAGCACGAGCAGGTCTTCATCGTGTAGTGCTCTCCCCACTGGAACCACGACTTGTCCTTGATCTAAGTGCTGCGGTGACGGCAACGCGGCAACTTGGGGCTTCTTTGGTATCACGAGTAACTGCTAGACAAGATCCCATCTTACCTGTGATTGGCCAATTCTGGTCTTGATGCAGGTGAAAAATCGAGGGCGAGTTCCAAAAAAAAATAATGGCAACCCGTGGGAACTCAGGGGTAGATTGGGAACACCCTATCGGCTGCTGCGTGGACGCGGCCAGAGTTGCCGGCCATGTAAATACCATTATCAGACATGCATGTGTGCTGCATTTGCATCTGCTGCGTGGTACATGCAGTGCTCGTACTCGTGTTCATGACCACGCACAGTAACGGCTGACGTCTCAGCTCCCAGTTCTCAGGAAGACGGATCTCAGAAAGACGGATCTTCGCTTCGAAGCGTCGCAACCAGCCGATTGCTCCGCGGCACAACAGCCCAGCAGTGTCGTTCTATGCCCCCAAGTCTCGGTATTGGCTGGCGAGAATGCGTAGAGCGAAGCAGAGCCACTCCAGGAACTCGGAGAAGATGCCATTGGGCTCTCCACTTCATCTCTCTTCGCGGCGCTCGACGTTCTCTTCAAAGCTTCACGAAGATAGCGACGATCTCAGCAATGGTGATGAAGGAGTGGATGCCAACCTGGAAGAAGAGCTACTGCTGGAGATCCGCAGTACGACAGATTGAACCCTGAAGTCTGAACCCTGACGCTGTCTGTGACTCGCGTTTTGCCCTCTACTACTGCGCCGGTACTGATCTGGTTGAACTGTGTGTGGTGGATTGAAGCTCTGGTGAAGAAGGAAAAATACCTCGAACATCTGGAGAACCAGCTGCGGGAGCACGAGTTCGCTAGCGACGTGGAATGCGAAGATCTCTATGAAGATGGAGATAGGGAAGGAGACTACCCAACTAAGCGCACCAGCCAGCCACTGGAGCCATCGGTAAGCAGCTCGCCCCGAAGAGAAGATAACCAGGCACAACTACGGTCGGCCCGACTTCCACCAAACCCGGAAACAAGTGGAGTCCGCTCTGGGGTGGAGCACTTTCGTGCCTTCTTCGTGGAGGCGAACCCAATACAGCTCCGAGAGCTCCGCGACCTGCACTTACCTAGTCAGGGGCTGCAAATCCATCATCTTCGCACGCTCGCCAAGAACCTCTTCTTGTTGAGCGCGTTGCGCTCCGTGAACTTGGCCGATAACCAGCTAGACGACTCCGGCAACAAAGAGATCCGTAAGCAGCCCGCTTCCAAGGCTGTGGACGCTCGAGCCTCGTGTTGATACTGAAGTGCATATGTGGACTGACTGCTGCGGACTTCGTGTGTGCTACTTGCCTACTAGGCACACTCATGTGTTGTCCAGGGCTTCACGGTCTCGATCTGTCGAGGAATCTGCTGGGAAGGTTGACAGCGCGAACTATCTGTGAGCGACTCCGTCACCAGGTGAAGCTGCGTTCCCTTGACGTACACGGAAACCTCTTCTTCTGCGAGGAGTCTGAAGCTGGTGAGCTCGCGCGGATGTTTGCCAAGGCCGTGAGCACAAACGAGTTCCTCCTGCACTTCCGTCTCAGCGTTCCAGACGAAAGCAGTCGGTACACTCCGTTCGTAGCGCAACGAATCAGGTCTGCGCCTCGACAGCAGGCGGCGAGAGGGAGACATAAAGACAAGACGAGTGGTGGTCAAGAACCTACCAGTGCTGCTGAACAATTCAGTCGATACCTGGTGGAGCAGCTTCATCCAGGCAGGAAGGACGACAGTAATGGCAGCAACAATACTGGTCTTCAGTCCCTCGCGCTGTGCTACGCCGAGCTCTCGCGAAAGTACGTTGCCGCCACTTTTGCCCAGGATATACTTGAGAGAGAAGCTACCGTTGGGTATGCTGACATCGTGGCTCTTTTGTCTGTTGCGTGCTGCTGACAGGGTGGTGCTCAATGCCATGCGGATAGCAAATCGCCTGGTGGCGCTGGACCTGTCCTTCGCGTTCATCGGGATCCCAGGGGCGCAGGTCGTCGCGGCTGCGCTGAAGATGGAAAACTACGCCACGCTCACACAACTTAACTTACGCTGCAACCGGACGAGAACCATGGGGGCGAAGGCGATCTTGTCAGCGTTGCACGCGAATGACCGACTCACCGCCTTGAATCTCGGCCGGAACGAGATGCGTGACGAAGCTGTGGAAGCCGTGGTTGAGCTGCTGAGGCGCAATGTGGTGCTCACGAGTCTGGATCTGTCGTACAATGACCTCTTACCGAGAGACGACAGTAAAAGCGATCCGGGACAAGAGCTGGGGGTCATGGCACGCACTCTGGAAAAAGCTATCAGAGGTCATCGGGGTCTACTTCACTTGGGATTGCTTTCCAGGTACGTGAAACGAGGTACCAGTGAAATAGCATGCTGTTATGAATCGGTACTGATTGGCATCTGTGGATGATTCTGGTGGTGGCTTTTGTGTAGTTGGTGCGCTAATGAGGTCGATCAATGTGCACTTGAAGCTGCACTGGACAAGAACCGCATCGTAGACGACCAGAGCGTGCTCGATGGTGTGAATGCAGGCTTGGCAAGGGAACTCAACGTCTCGGAAGGCACTTCAGCTTCACGTAAACGCCTTGTTCCCAGTACGATGGTGCTGGTGCGTTCATCCGAGAGCCGCTTTCGACGGCAAGGGGACACCTCCGTCACCTCCAAGATCGTTTGGCAACACACCGTCGGGAAAGAAGCTCGTGTGAGTCTCAAGTGGAAGATGGCCGTAAAGGCCGACGCTCAATCTGGACGTGGCATCCCTCTCGTCTGGAAGGTGCTAGTACGACGAAAGTGCGACGTCCGGGGGACACTGGAAGACGAAGCAGCTTCAGCGCGATTCCCACAGCATGGAGGGGGTGAGTGTGTGAGTGAGTTAGTGTGTGATCCTTTGCAACTTGTCAAAGGGTTGATTTGCTGGGTAATGAGTAATCTTGTGCTTGCGGATGCATGCAGATAGCATCTACGCGCTTTACTCGGCAGTGGCGTATTGCGACGCAGGTGACGCTCTCTCTCTCATCGTCGCGTCAGAGAGCGACGCAGAAACCGACGCTTTCGCTGACGATGCGAGCCAACAGGTCAAGGTCTTTGTCAAAGAGGTCATCCTCGTACAGCACCACGTACGCTTTTAGCTCGTCAGCGCTATCATATTTGACGCCGATCTCCGCACCAACTCAACTGACCTAACTCGCTGGCATTGTCGGTTTCTGAAGCCTCAAGATCAACGACATGTCTCCTTCAGCCTCCCGGAGTCTCACAAAGGAGGCGCGATCCACTGGCGTATGAAGACTCGACGGCAGATTCTGTCGACGGTCGAGGGCAAAACCTCTCCGGCTTCTTTCCGGTGGTGGGGCGTCGTCCAGAGGGTGTACATGCACTCCAGCGGGGGTTTCCGACTGCTTGCACGCGTGGCGTTCCCATTGGCATCTGGGATCAGCTCGAACGATGCCCGGACGCATGTCTTGAGCCGCTACTGGTGGCAACTGGAGCGCTCTAGCTGCTGGGATCCCTGTTCAAGCCAGGTTGTGTTGGAAGGGACCGTGGAGGACCTACGTGGTGTGGTTCGCAACGGCCGTGACGTGAGCTTTTACCTGCCGGCTGTAGAGTGGATGGCAGGTGAGTACCTGCAATTTACCGTGATGACAGATCACAACGATGTCGAGTTGTGCACGATGCAGTTCCAGGTATTCCACCAGGTACGACAGCGATCACGTGGCTCAATGCAGTGGCTCCAAGTGGTGATATCACTGACTTGATGCCGCAAACATGTATGCGCTCGTGCTACTGCAGGAGATGAACTGGGAACGCGTCTCAGCACTCTCGTGCCTCAACTTGCCTGTTTGATGCATTGTCACCGACTCACAACGAGGCTCCGCGACCGATATGCGGTGCTGACCATGAGCAAGAACGCTGCAATGGATCGACTGCCAAGAGGGAGAAAGGTTTCGCCCCCCGTTGGGTTTCAAGTGGTTTCTTCACGGAAAACAGCCAGGCAAAACCCCGATCCTTGTGCAGCAACTCGGCATGGACCTGGAAACCGAGTCGGATCCCAAGCGCATCGCTCGAAAGGGCGGCTGGGAGGCTGGCCAGTCGCCTCCATCCCTTCGCTCTGGCCGTCCCCGCGCCATTCGCCACGTCGCTTGGTCCAGGAGACGCAGCTCTGCTTGCAATCATCCAGACAGCGCCTTCGCTTGCCGCGAAGCAAAAAGAGCAAGAGCAACCATTTCGTCCTCGCACCTCGACGAAGAAGACGACTCTGCCGGCCGGCCCGCCTCGTTCCGTTTGCCTCTGGCCATCAAGGACGAAGCTGGCGTGGACCAGGGCACGGCTGAACGTTCCACAAGCTCCAGGAGAGCCGTGCTCAAAGCGACCGCATCCAGCCCTCGGCAGCAGGACCTCGAACTCGGAGTCGAGGGGGAAGACAAGCAGGAACAAGCGACTGACGCTGACGCTGACACTGGCCCGCCCATGCTGCCACAGCAGTCAGCTCAAGAGGACGAAGGCAACGACGAACTGCCCGTCCAGGAGAGCGACTTGCCCAAATCGCCGCTCATGGGCAAGAACGTGAGCGAGTCCAAGCTCAAAGATATTCGGTGGGCCTCCGCTGACGAGATGGCTCCCATCCTACCTGAGGTGAAAGTGGCGCGTCTGGGTGCTGGCAACGTGGGCCAGAGCTCACGACGTCGTAGTACGCTTTCCGTGTCTGACATCAGTCCCCACGCACTCGACCGACTGGGCGTCAATACGGAAATGCTCAAGAAGGAAAAAGGCATGAAGAAGCTCGGTATCTCGGACGTGGACATCGCGCGTAGCGAAGAGCTACTGCGCTACTCGGGCATCTCGCGGTTGGCACCCACGTCCAAGGTCGAGTTCATGTTCGGCTTCAATGATGAACAGCTGCATCGCGCCAAGGCCGTCAAGCAACTGGGCACGACCGAGCAGGAGATCCTGGACGAATACAGCCGTCGGATCTCCAAGCTCGGGATCGCAGTGGATCCGTGACCGCCAACTCACACGTTTGGGGGATCACTGGCGCTGTCCTGCTTCCCATGGGCTAGTCACTCCGATCAATTACACGCTTTAGTCTCTTTCGTGTTCGTCTTGTCCCCGCCTGTGCATCCATACGTTCTCCTGTTCCAGCCACACACGCACTTACATGTACTTGTAGCCGCTCTTGTCCTTCTCTAGCTGGTCCAGTTTGTTGCCCAGAGAGAGCCCCATGGCCGTATTACCGTCGTTCCCTGCACCGCTGCCCACGTTGCTCGCTACACCAGCGCTATTGGTCGTCCCGCTGCTATTACCCGAGCCGGAGAGTGAGAAAGGCGGCGGGTAGCGACTGACTGCACCACTCGGTCGGATGAGCGTGGAGGACGAGAAGCCACGGTAGGACGAGCTTGCTCCTAGTGTCGAGGAGCTCGAGAAGTTGGTGTGACCTCCTTGGGAGCTGGTTTGCTGCTCCAGGAAGGACTTGGTGCCTCCACGTGCCGTAGACTGCGCATCCTGCTGCTTGTGCTTGTGCTGCTGCTGCTGCTTCTTCTTGCCTGATGCGGCACTAGCGCGCTGAGCTGCGGCCGCACTCTCTCGTTGTTGTGCGATGATCTCGTGCTGCTTCTCGTGCTGCTTCTTGCTTTGCACAATAGGCAGATCCAGGTGCTGGCAGTTGCACTCGCAGTCCGTGACGGGACACACAGTGTGCGTCTTGAACCAGTCGGCCAAATGGTGTGCGTGGCCGCCGTGCTTGCACGACTGGCACCACGTGAACCACTCCACGAATGGGATGCTGGAGAGCTGTGCCAGGTTCTCGTACTCGCTCTTGCCACTCTTCGGTTCCTTCAGCACGCTGTCACCCACCGCACTACCCACCAATGAGCTTGCTGCGTCTGCAGTGTTCTTGGATCGCCGGTGCGCCAGCTCAAAGTACGGGTTCAGCGAGCCAAAAGGCAGTAGGCACAACGCGCACTGGGGCAGCGGCTTGCGGCACGTCGGACAGCACGTGAGCTTGGGTTTAGCGTGGTTGAGCCAGGATGAGTGTGAACCCCCGAGCCGGAGCAAGCTGGCCAGCGACAGCGATGCGTTGCAGAAGTTGCAGCGTACGAAGAGCTGCGGCGGCACCGAGAGCGTAGAGGGCGCCGAGAGCTCGGCCTGCAGCTCCTCCGCATCCGAATCCCGCGCAAAGTTGGCGAAGCTGTTGAGCAGATCTTCCAGCTGTGAACGTCCCACATCGAAGCGCGCGCGCTCGTGGAAGAGCTGCCAGTGGTTCAGCAGGTCTTGGTAGATCTGGATCCACTTCTCCAGCGGGTTTATCTCTGAGACGTGTGCCGACGGAAGGCGAGCCGCCAACAGCGCCAGTGTTTGAATGTCTCCCGTCGTGTCCAGGTATCTCTGGAGCAGTCGAATGCCGCCGGCGTTGAGTCCCGTCACGATGAGGCCTTCCAAACGTCCAAACCGCTCGCCCTCTGACTCATATCGAGTCACAAACGCCCACAGATCTTCGGCTTGAAGAAAGCGACACGCAAACGCAAGTCTGTCGCTGAGTGGCAGAGTCGTGTCGTTGAGAATGGCTGCGTACGCGGCAGCACTGGCCGGTTTGGCGCCCGCGAAGACTGCCAAGCCGTCCACACTCCCCCACTGCCGTCGACTATTGGGCCGCCGCGGAGGCTGCTGGTTCGACCGCCCAGTGCTCAAATTTCCCATCCCGCTGGACGCCGAGAGAGCGCTTGTCGTGCACAAGAAGGACAGCATGGCGTGGAAGTAGCGCGGGTGGCTCTGCGATACGATCTCGCTCCGCTTGAGCAGTTGCTGCGTCATGTTGAGCCACAGGGACAAGCCTCCAGAGCTTGCGGTGGACGACGAGTAGCCTGCCACAGCCATGGCGATGAGCTGCAGTACGTCTGGCGTGTAAGGTGACGCGTTGCCGATGTGCAAATGTTGCACCTGGTTGAGCCACGTGGCTCCCTTCTGCAGCAGCGTCACTGCCGCGTTGAGATCTCCGTGGAAGACGGCGAGCGCCGCGGCTCGCGCGTAGTTCCCCTCGGCCTCGCACTGCTTGAGGATGTTGGGCAGTTCATGCCGGCTGTTCTCGCTCCAGGATCGGTTAGTGAACTGCGCGTTGTCATCGTACTGCGGCTTCTGCGCACTCCAGACACCCGAGTTACTGCGGTGCATGTTCCTGCCGGACGCGTTGTCCAGCCCCGGCCCGCCTGCCGTCGAAGCGTTCCGGAGGCCTCCCTGGCCGTTATCCGGATCCCAATTGCACGCCAGCAAGGCCAGTCGTCTCCCCAAGCCTTCAAAGTACTGGCAACCAAGAGCTTGGTCCGTCTTCACGGCCGATACGATGGTTGGGGGAGTGTCGCTGTCTGCGTCATTGGCAGCGGACTCGTCAGACGAAGCTCCCGCTGGGGAATCCCCGGACGTCGTGAGCAAGTTCTTCACGCCGACGCTCACCAGCACGCTGGGGTCGATGGGCCAGCCACGTAGAGGACCCGAAGTGACGATATTCACAGCGTTGCCACCCATGCCGCTGCTGTTGGATGCAGAGCGCCACTGCGCAACTCGAGAAGCTCGAATCCGACGCAATGCCTCCACTTGGTCCACCCAGAGCCAGAGATGGCGAAGCTGCCGCGTCCGTGGAGTTCTCTCGCTGAAGAGCTTGAGGTTCTTGGACAACGCCACCGAGTAGCCTTGCTTGGCTAGTCGATACATCTGACTCGAGATGTCTTCGTCTTGTGGCGCATTGGCCTCCAGAGCCAACTTGCTCATGGCAGTCGTGCCCAGCCCCGAGTCTCCGCTAGCAGAGCCACCAAACAGTAACTTCCCGCAGCTGAAAGTCACCGCGCCGTGTGCAGACAGAGCCAGTGGCATAGCGTCATGCACCGAGATGTCCTCAATCTCCCCCGAGACGGACGCTGTGAGCAAGCGGTTCGGGAAGGCGGCAGCCGTGATCTGGTTCCGTGAGTCTTTGTTGCTGGGGCGCTGAGAGCGCGAGGCGGTGGCCACATGCTGCCAGGAGAAGGATGTGAGCGGCTCGGACGTGTAGCGTCGACGGAAGGGCTTCTTGAGCGGGTTCACGCCGCTGCTTTGGCTGTCGTCGCCATCGAACTTGGACACGTCCCACAAGGACACCCACTTTTCCTCTGTGGATGCCGTCACGAGGATGCCTGGCTTGGACGGACACCAGGACACTTGAGCCAGGTTCTTACTGCTCTGGTGCAGTGATAGCAGTGGACCCGAGGCCGACTCGAGCTGACGGATATCCCACACTTTCACGGGCTCCTGGGGCGCATCGCTGTATGTAGCCAACAGGTGTGGCCGGTGCTGGTCGAACACGACGCCCAACACGGCTTTATTATGCGCAACTACACTCATAGGAGACGCACCTTTGACTCGCAAGTCGTACACGCGCAGCCACTTGAAGCCTGTACCTGTGGCCAAGCACGTTGGTTGCAATGGCACCCAGGACAGCGCCATGGTCGCTTCCGAGTTGGAAAGCTCGTGTATCGGCTTGTTATTGGCTCCAGCACCGCCGGCACCCACGCCAACACTCACACCACCATTCCCAGCGCCTTTCCGGCTGTCTTCAGCCTCCAGATTGCTGCTACTGCCGCTGTGAACCATATTCCCGCCTGTGGAGCCCACTGAAGTTTGTGCTGGGCCGCCAGAAGCCGCAGGTGCCGTGTTGAGGTCCCATACGAGCGTACAGAAGTCGCTACGTACCTTCTCGAAACCTGCGGCGAGCTGGTTGGGCACGGCTTGGTTCCAGGCCACGGCGTGACACGGCCGACTGTACTTGGGCAGGAACTCGCGTACCACCCGCACCCGCGGGTCCTGGAAGTCGCTGAGCAGGACTTTACCTGAGCCTGTACCCGCTGCGATGAGGAGAGGCTTGGATTCGAAGGGGTACCACTGCAGGCACTTGAGCTGCGCCACCTTGGCGTTGATACGCACGACGCGGAAGGAGCGCTTGCGCTGCGTCGTCATGGCTGCGGAGTCTGCATCACCGCTGTCCGTGGAGAACGTCTCGAAGAGCCGCAGGTTGTCCGCCCCCACTGCGAACAGCGAGGTGTCGTGGGGGGACCACTCCACCACCGTACGCTTGCTCATGCTGCTGCTGTGGCCGTCGCCGTCGCTGTCGCCGTCGCTGTCGCCGTTGCCGCCGCCGCCGGGCCGACTTCGCTTCCGCTTCCGCTTCTTGCTTCTTGGCGTTCGTGATCTCGACCGCGATCTGGACGGGGCGGGTGTGTGGCACGAGCGTATTTGGCCAAATGTTGTGGTCGATGTGGTGCCTTTCGCTGGGTCCGGGTTTACGCGTTAAATATGGGTCTGTGGGGGAGGGGACCCGCCCGCCCATCACTCTGACCTGGCCCGTCGCATACAAATTCGCCGTGGAATGTACCGGTTTTGTACCGGTTTAGTGGCTTCTGCCCGTCCAATATGGAACCTTCCCGTATTCCGCGTGACCTTTTTCCACCATGCTGTCCAGCACAAATCAGTCATCTTTTGCATGTCACGTCGCCCACCCCAAAGCTCAACTGAAGCAGATCCGCGCAAGGTCGAAGCTGCTGCTGCTGCTGCATCGAGTGGCTTCCGCTGGGCAGTTCACTCTCCATCCTGACGCCGGAAGCTCGCTACCAACAAGCGTGGAGCCTCCGTCATGCTCAGCATCCTCTCTCGACGAAGCGCCAAGGCCGCGACGGCCGCGGGGGTCCGCAGCGCACGTGCGCACGCCCCGGCACTGTGGATGCTGGACCCGCAGCAGCACGAGCCGCACTGGCAGAGCATGGGCGTGCGCAGCTTCAGCTCGGCGCCCAAGGAGTTGTCGCCGTACCAGAAGCTGCAGAAGTGGCTGCAGCCCTTCATGGTGGGTACCAAGGCCATGTACCAGGAGAACAAGCAGGCTTGGGAGATCCGCCGCCGCATCAAGGAGGCCGAAGCCGCGGGCACGCCTGGCGGTGCGTCTCTATCTCGACGTGAGATGATGGTGCTGCGTCAGGCGCACCGCGATCTGCTCAAGTCGCTGCCGCTGTTGGCCTTCTTCCTCGTGCCCATGGTGGGTTACTTGGCGCCGCTGGTGGGCTACCAGTTCCCCAAGCAACTACTACCATGGCAGTTCTGGCGTCCGGACCAGAAGACGCAGTTCTTCCAGGAAGACGCGGAAGCGCGCGCCGCCTACTACCCGGAGCTGGTGGAGCTCCTTCTGCAGATCGAGCACAAGGACAACACGCTGCAGGAGATGCTGGCGCTGGCTCGCGCTGCTGGGCCTGGTGGTCTGCGTCCCACGCAAGTAACGGAGCTGGCGCCCTTCTTTGAAGGCCCTGCGGCGCTAAAAACGCTCTCCAGCAAGCACGTGCACACTCTGGCCGAGGCGTCGGCGCTCTTCCCGTCCTTCGCCGTGCTGGACCGCCTCCTCTTCAAGTCGCACTTGCAGCAACGACTGGAACGCCGAATGGAGGAGTTGAGCGTGGACGACCAGCAGTTGCTCAAGGAGGGTATCGACGACTTGTCGCTCAGTGAACTCGAGTTTGCGTGTGAGGAGCGCGGCATTGCGGGCGAGTACGGGCACATCCAGGCGCTCAGGGCGGCGCTGCAGGAGTGGCTCTCCATGTACGACACGGACCACTTCGACCCGGCCACGAACCCGCAGCGCCTGCCATCGTCGCTGCTGCTGCACGCGCCGGCGCTTTCGCGCTTCGCCAAGCCGCAGGAAGACGTGGAGGTGGAGGTGGAGACGGAGACAGAGACGGAAGCCGGCCAGTAGACCCAAGCCAGAGGCGAGGTGTGCATGTACGTGAGCTGGACGACTTCAGTGGCCTTCCAGTATGAGTACTGAAGCGGGGAACCAAAGCGTATCTGTTCGATTTTGGCGGGAAAGGCGCACCGTGACTTTCGTCCAATCAAAACTACTGATGTTTTCTTTCCACCAATCATCCGGTTCGCGGCAAAGAGGTCATTTTCCCTTCTTGGACGCCGTGCTGAGCAGCGAACATGGCGACCTCGGAGAGCTCGACGGGCGGCGCGGCCACGGAGCTGGCCGCGCCCTCTACGAACGCGCAGGTGCTGCAGAAGACCATGACGGACCCGCGCTTCGAGCGTGCACAGACGCTGCTTAAAGCCAAGCGGCTGGAAGAAGCCGTGGTGGTGAGCGAAGACCTGCTGCGCACCATGTGCGAGACGGAGCAGCTCGGCGACACGCTGGCCGTGGCGCCCGTGTACTACCAGTACGGCCACGCCATCCTGTCGCTGGCAGAAGCGACGGCCAGCCTCTTTGGTGGCGCTGTTGCAGGTGCCAGCGCCGGTGGCGAGGCTGGCGGGGACGCTGAACAAGACGCACGGAACGCCGCCGACGACTTGGAGGTGGCTTGGGAAATGTTGGAGCTTGCGCGAGTCGTCTACGCGCGTTATCCGGGGGATCTGGCGGTGGAGACGCAGCTCGCGCGAGTGTATACCCGCTTGGGAGACCTGGGGTTGGAGAGCGACCAGTTCGAGCAAGCGCGTGCCGACTTTGAGCGTGCGTTACTTCTGCGTCGCAAGGTGCTCACAGCCACCAACGACCGTGATACGACGCCACTAGCGGATCTCTACTGCTCTCTGGCCATCTCGTGCATCTACCGGGACGCGTCGACGCCTGCAGACGAGAAGAAAGAGGATGAAGAAGCTGAGCCAGACAGTGCAGCCAAGCGTGAAGCCGAAGGACTCACGTATTACGTGTTGGCGGGGCGTGTTATGGCCGAGAACGTGCACCGTGTGGCGTCGCAATGCTCTACGTCGCTGCAGGAGTTTGTGGCCAAGCGCGTGCCCAAGTACGCGCTTAGTGAGGACGCGGAGACGGTGGGCAAGGGCAAAGGCAAGCGCAAGGCGGCGGCTGCTAGTGACTCCTCAGCGCGCAGTTTGCTGTTCACGGGGGCCAACGCGGCCAATGTGAAGGAAGAGCTACTGGCTTGTGTCAAGGCGGAGAAAAAGGCTGAAGATGTGACGCTCAGTAAGGACGAGAAGGAGCTGCTGGAGTTCCTGGAGATCTATGTGGAGCTCAAGGAGAAGGTGGATGGCTTGAAGGAGACGGAGGAGGTAGCCAAGCCAGAAGCGGAGAGCGAGAAGGCTGGCGGCGTGACGACTATCGGCTTTGGTGCTGCCACTGATACGACGGAGACCAAGACGGCGACGCCGGCTGTGAACGTGGTGCCGGCCGTGAAGAAGCGGAAGGCGGAGGCGCCTGTGGCTCAGACGGACGCCAAGTGAAGGCGTCAGACGGCCAACGCCTTCCGTGCTTCGAACTCGGAGGCTAGCAATGCACATACACGTGCAGCTTTCCATGCATACGACGAAGGGAAGGCATACGCCATGCGCGACCTGAATGTGCTTCTTGCACCACTCCTTTGGCTGCAACGTGTTCATGCTTGTTGATCGCTCGAAGCAACTTGTTCCCAGGGTGTCATTGGTGGAAATAAAATCACTTAAACCAATTGAAATGTGTATCGTATCTTGGATTGGACTCTTGGCATCTCCTCGTCTGTTGATTGGTCAATGCCGTAGCAACCTTTTCGTGTGGCGCATCACTTCGCGATCCGATCTTTCAAGGGTCACGATCGCACTCGACACCTCCGAGTCCAAGTGGCATGCAGTGGTGGCGCTCTGCTATCTCATGCCTGGCGCTGGCACTGCTGGTGTGTACGAATGTGCTGCGTCTAGCAGCGGCTGGCGCCGGGGATGGCGGCGTGGTGGTCATCACGCGCGAGAACGAGGCCACGGTGGGTCGCGCCGCGCGGCTGTACAACGAAGCGCAGCGCGCGACTCGCGAGGGCGACGTCACGCGCAGCCAGCAGCTTCTCCACGCCTCCATCGCCGCCTTTCCAGAGCTCGCAGGAGCGTACAACAACCTGGCCATGCTGGTGGCCGAGCATCAGGGCGACCACGAGCAGGCCCGTCAGCTCCTGACCCGCGGACTGCACGTGGCCGAAGCAAATGCAGACCTGGACAACGTGGCCAGTATCCACAACAATCTAGGCTACCTTGCACGTGCACGTGGACCACAAGGCGTCATCTACTTGCTCGAGGCGTTAGAGCACTTTGACGCGGCGATACAGGTCGACTCCGCCTTCGTAGACGCACTCTACAACAAGGCCTCGGCCTTATTGGCTCTGGGTCACATCCAGCAAGCCGAAGAGTTCTCTATGCGTGTGTTGGAGCTGGAGCCGACGCATCGAGGGGCACATGTGGATCTCGGGCGGATTCGGTTCCAACAAGGACAGCTGGAGAAAGCCGTCTGGCACCAGGACCGCGCCATCTTGAGCTCCACGACGCTGGCGGAGCGTCTAGCTGCCATGAACAACAAGGGGATCTTCCTCAAAGAGAACGGCTTCAACTTCCGCTCACTGGAGGTGCATCGCAAAGCCTTGGTACTGGCGCCTGAAGATCCACATGCACTAGCAGATACCATGACGGCACAGCGACTGCTGTGCATCTGGGACGGACTGGACGAGCTGGAGCAGCGACTCGTAGCTCGTACCATCCCCGACTTGCATGATCGTAATCGCCACGCGCAGATCGCGCTGCTGCCGTACGATTCGACGCTGTTAAAGCTCTCGGACTCCTTTCGCAGACGTCTGGCCGTCGCATACGCCCACAGGTTCGAACAACCCAGCACTCTCGAGCTCTTACCGTTTCCTTGGGACGAGAACGATCGACGGATGCTTCAACGACCGCCACGAGTACTCAAGGTCGGGTATGTGAGCTTTGACTTCCGGGATCACCCCATGGGGCATCTGACTCTCGGACTCATGCAACAGCACACAGCTCTAGGGCGTCATATCCAGACTTTCTGCTATTCGTTCGGCCCGAACCGAGGGTGTGAGTGGCGACGGCAGTTCCAGCAGCATTGTGACGTCTTCCGGGATGTTGTGGAGTTGTCAGACCTTCAAGCTGCGCAACAGATCGCAAAGGACGGTGTGGACGTGCTCGTGGACCTCATGGGACACACCAAAGGTGCACGAGTGGGGATTCCAGCGTTACATCCAGGCCGAATCAGCGTCAATTACTTGGGTTTCCCGGGAACAATGGGGTCCAGCTTCATGGATTGGGCACTAGTGGACCGCATGGTGGTTCCACCCGAGGTGGCAGCCACCCGCATGACCGAGCAAGTAGCCTACCTACCGCACACGTACCAGACGAATCTCTACGATGCGTCCCTGCCAGCCTGTAACGCTGGAGACCACGAGTGTCTACGTGGGAACCGCTCGATTCATGGTCTTCCGACGGCTCCAGACGCGCTTGTCTTGTGCAACTTCAACACCATCAACAAGATGGAGCGTGAGTCCTTCGCCGTGTGGATGAGCGTCTTACGTCAGACGCCACAAAGCGTGTTGTGGCTACTGGCGCCCTCGGGGGATGATGCGTCACGCGTACAGAGCGAACTGCGACGTCAGGCACAAGCACATGGAGTACTAGCGTCTCGATTGATCTTTGCGCCACGTATGGACAAGCAGGCACACCTGACGCGCTTGACGCTGGCCGACCTCTTCCTCGACTCGTTCGTGTACACCGCGCACTCGACGGCCTCGGACGCACTTTGGGCCCACGTGCCATTGCTCACGCTCTGGGGTGACTCCTTCCCGTCACGTGTGGCCGCGTCGCTGCTACAGAACGCGTTGCGCTTCCCGGAGTTGTCACCACACAGTGTCAAGGAATACGAGCGCGTAGCTGTCTACTTGGCCTCTCATCGACATGTACTGCGACGCATGCGAACTGAATTAGCTCGGCAAACGCCAGCAGCGCCGCTTTTTGACACGAAAGGCGCCACAGCAAGCGTCGAGGCCGCCTTTGAAGCCATGCACGACGTCTCTAGTCGTCTACATCCACTTGCATCCAGGAACAAGACGCGCTTCCAGCTCATTATCCAGCCGACACGTAGCGCTGTGGGCTTCACCAACCAGGAAGCCATCGACTCACGGCTTCACGCCCTTGTGCAGCGTGGGATCGAGCTCCAGGAAGCCCAGGAGTTTGGTGGCGCACAAAGAGTCTACAGCCGCGTGCTACGTGCCAATCCGTACCACCTGGACGCCATGCATTTGCTTGGAGTGCTCTTCTTTCAGACTGGCCAGTTGGAGCGCGCTGTGAAGCAGCTAACGAGCACTGTGGACGCCTTTCCGCATGTATCGTGGCACCACGCCAATCTGGGTGTGGTGTATCTGGCGCTGAACAAGCTGGAACTAGCGGAGCAGGAGCTTCGGTGGGCATTACAGCTCAATGCGTCCAACCTTGAGGCCATGACCAAACTCACGGAGTTGTATGCACACCAGGAAGCCTTTGAGGAGCTAGTGAACGTCTACGCCGCCTTTGGGAACACCACGTTCTTCTCTGACCAGCAGAACCATCGTGTCAGTCTTGAAGAGCGGGAGCGAGCTTATCTCTCGTACAGTCACGCGTTGGCCAAGGTGGGTCACTCTCTCACTGCCATCGAACTACTGGAGTCCGCTGTGCAGCAATACCCGACGCTTTTTCGCCTCGGCTACAACTTGGCGGCGTTGCTCAACTCCCAGCACGAATTCCAACGTGGAGACACCCGTCAGCTTGCTACAGCCGCTGCCGAGAGCCACCAACTCTTCGAGACACGTGGCAGACACATCCACAAGCGTCCACGTCCGGCACACAAGGTGGTAGTGGCCATCTACTGCCACGAATACGGGCAGTCGTGGTGGGGTCAATGGGGACCGTCATCACTGCGAGGAGCTGGACTCGGTGGTTCGGAAGAAGCCGTCGTCTTCTTATCACGAGAGCTCCAGCAACTCGGCTACTGGGTCGAGGTATACGGGAATCCACCGCCTCAGGACGTTTCTTCCGGCACCAATGACCACAGCGACGACGATGGAGACGTCCTCTGGTACCCACACTACGCGTACGACCCGGATGATGTGTCCATCGACGTCTTTGTGGCTTGGAGGTACCATATATCGCTGCCACTCGCCCCAACAGCTAGACGGAAGGTCTTCTGGGTGCACGACCTGCCTGCAGAGGACGCCAAACAGTCGGTAGTGCTGCTCCAAGACGTCGACACTATCTTCTGTCTCAGTCAGTTCCACGCGACGCAGTTCCCCGCTGCTCTACAGCACAAGATCGTCGTGAGCGGCAACGCACTAGACCCGTTCTACTTCGCCGACGGGGTCAACCACGCCACGCGGTTCGTCTACGGCAGCGCACCCAACCGCGGGTTGCTGTTGTTGCTCCGTGTCTGGCCACGCATCCGCGAGGCCGTGCCGTCAGCCGAGCTGTCCGTCTTCTACGGCTTCACGCCGGCCTTCCGGTCCTGGGGGAGCGCACACATGGCCAACTTCAGCGCCTGGGAGAGCGAGACGCTCCAGCTGCTGCACCATTCGCCAGGAGTGCGGTATGTGGGGCTCGTGGACCACACGCGACTAGCCCAGGAGTACGCACACGCGGGCTTCTATCTGTACCCCACCACGTACGCCGAGACGAGCTGCGTGTCGCTCATGAAAGCCATGGCTAACGGCGCCATCCCCATCACCAGCCGACTGCCGGGCTCTGCCTTGCCCGAGACCTGTGGCGACTTTGATCTCGGACCTCGCGCACTGCAACACAACATAGGTAAGACAGGAAACGGCGTGTGCTGCGGAGCTCTGTCACTGACACTTTCCACGTCATTCTTGGCTGTCTGTGCATTGGATCGAGTTAGAAGACGACCCCGAGTGGCTGGAGCTCTGGGTGCGTCGCGTCATTGACGCCGTACAGGACGAAGAGCAGGTCTCTGCGCTGCGTCGCCGCATGAAGCGCTTCGCTCGCGACCAATACCGCTGGGAACGCGTGGCCCTGCAGTGGCATCATGTCTTCTTCGCACCTAGTAGCCATCCGCCAGCATCGTGACACCACAGCACCAGCTACTCTCTCACCCACTCACTCACCTTCGTTGTGGCAGCTAGAACGAGGGCCCTGTATTCATCCTCTCTTCCTCCTTTCCTGTTCCTTCTCTCCCTCGTGCTCTCGTGGCTGCCGCCCTTGCCGAACTCCTGTACGTGGCATGCCAGCCTGCTTTTTATTGTCTAGTGGGGAGTCCAAGCCTTGGGATCTCACCTCACAACTACAGCTTGGCGCGACACTTCTTGCAGTACCAGTCGTCCTCGGGCACGGCACTGAGCTTGGCGCATTTCTGATAGTACATGAGCAAGATCAAGATCAAGAACAAGGCAAAGCACACACGTGAGCCACAATACTTGACCAGATCCGGAACTCCAGTCGCTCCACGTTCCACGCTCACTTACCAGATGGAAGACGCGCTCGCAGCCCTTCGTGCCATCTTCCGAGCCGCAGATCACGTGCGAGTCCAGGCGGATCTTGTTCTTCTTGCAGGCGCCACAGGTCTGCAGATTGCACTCGTTGCAGAACCATTCCGTGTCCGGGATCCGCTCCAGTCCGATGCAAGCCACATGGAAGGCGCGTGGACAGCCATCGCAGCACAGCAGTTCACCTCCCAGACCACACACACTGCAGTCCACATCCCACTGGTCCTCCGGGTTCCTGATTCCGCCACTCACGTGCCGTTCCACGTGTGCCGGCCGTCGTGGCGAAGACTGCAAGCTCTTCGTTGCAGCAGAAGACGAAGCCACGCTAGACGCGTCATCCGAGTCCGAAGCTTCCGAGGCCTCCGAGTTGGCTAGTTTCGCGTGTTTCCGGGTCCGTGAAGGCGAACGCGAGCGCTGCGGTCGCTTGGCAGCGGCCTTGGTGTCCTTGGATCTCGTACGTGAGTGCACGGGGAAGACGGGCTTGACCGAGGCATCACACGCGTGGCAAAAGATCTTGCCGCGTGGGATCCGTCGCAGGCCGATGCACGTGTAGTGGAAGACGTGAGGACAACCGTCGCAGCAGAGCAGCTCCCCGCCTTCTGTGCAGATGTAGCAGTCCTCTTCCCATTCGTCCACCGATTCGTGCAGTCGTGCGTCTTCCTTTGCCATGGCTTCCTCTTTGCTTTGCTTCTTCTGCGCTGCACGTTCCTTTCGCGAACGCTTCTCCTTCTCGCTCTTGGCCCGTGTAGTCATCACGGTGGTATCTTCCACCGACGCATTCGAGAAGCCCAGTACTTCCAGTCGGTGAACCAGAGACGCCAGCGCGGTAGCCATGATGCTCACCGTCTTGCCACGCTTGACGCTCTGCAGCCACCGCTCACGACAGTGCCTGGACGGCCACAGCAGCGTTCCGTCGTCCGCCAGCGCGTCCACCATCTCCTCGTCTTCCTCCTCGTCCTCCGCGTCGCTCTTGTCCTCCGCTTTCTCCTCTTCGTTAGCCACATTGGCGTTCTTCCCCACGTCCGACATCGCCGTTGAATTTACGGGAGCTGCTGCTCCTCGCTGCGTCTGCACTTGGAAGGACAATACTTCGCTCTCGAGCGCCAAGAGCGGCGCGGCAAAGTCCTCCACTGTCTTTGTGGCCTGGATACTTTTGATCCACGCCGCCTGACCATTTTCCGAGCGCTCGTGCCAGTTGGAGCCGTAGTCGCGAAGACACTTGGAGATCCACTGCTCCGCCTGCATCAGCTCCTGGCGGAAGGCCTCCGTGTTGGGAACCGCGTGCTGCGCCTTTCTGCGCGTCGCGTGCTTCTCGTTCTGCCACTCCAAGAAGTCCGTAGCCGCGCCATTTGCCGTGGCTGCCGTGTGACTGCGGCCACGCTTCTTCCCGTGTCCTCCGTCGTCGTTCAAGAGGTCCGAAATCAGCAACCCAGGCTTGGAAACGGGCATCTCTTTCGTGAGTTCCTCCATGTTATCCGTCAGCGCCGTGCGGAGCTGTGCTTCTCGGGGGACACGTGCGTCCAGCGCCTCCATCAATGAGTTGATCTCAGTCTTGGACGAGTAGCAGTACCAGGTGGCACTGCAGCCGTCGTCGCTTTCGTCGTCTGTCTCCAAGCCCACCCGTGGGGACCCACTCTTGGCTAACGCCTCATATTTGCGCTTGAGCTTCTCCGCTGGCCCCGGCCGCTCCACATAGAGCCGCTGTGTGTCGCCCTGCAACATCCAATAGCGCAGCTGGTCACGATCGCGGCCCATGGGCTCTGTACGCACGAAACACTCGCGCAGATGATCGTGGAATGCGCGCTTCTTGGCTGCAGCTTCTTCTTCACGAACGGCTTCAACGTCCAGAATTTCCAGAACGTGAGTCGCTGATACGATAATGCGGTCTGGAAGTCCGCACTCCTTGCCCTTGTCGATCGCACTACGCAACACCGCTGGATCTTTGGACGCTAATCCATCGGTGATGCCCTTTTTGGCTGCTGCACGCTTGCGTTCCATCTGTTCCAGCGCTTTCTGCTTGCGCAGCTTCTCGTCCGTCTTCTGGCGTAGTCGTTCACGCTGTCGATCCAACTTCTTCTTCCGTGAGAGGTATTCGTGCCGTGAAATGTACTCTTGCTGCTGCAACTTGTCCAACTCCTCCTCGTTTTTGGCGAGTGCTTCTTCGCTGTGCGCCAGTTCGTCGAGATCCGACTCGCTGGCAGTACCGGCGTCGCTCTTGCTCTCCTCGTGTTCGTTGTCCACCGAGCTCGTCTCGCCGCCGTAGTTGGCCCCGCTCTTCTTATCGCCCTTGAGCCACGTCTTCATGGCCGTCTTGTTGGAGTCGACGATGCTAGTGAGCTCAGCGCGCTGCCTCTCGCGCATCTTCTTCTCATCCTCCAGCATAAGTTTACGGTCCTGCATCACACCACGGTTGTACTCCTTGGTGCTTTGGATGGTGTCGCCCAGATGCTTACCCAGCATCTGTCGAGCTTTCTCCGTGCCGAAGACGCGACTCACGAGGAACTGCAGCAGCGAGAGCTTGTGGCCGACAGCCAGCGACGGGTAATCTGTGTCCTGTAGCGCCTTGAAAGCATTGAGGAAGGACGACGAAGCCTTGGTCGTGTAGCGAGGCACAGCAGCAATGAGATTGCACAGGATCGAAGGCCAGGAGAGCGAGTTGAGCATGGAGAGCGTGGGCACGCCCACAGTGAGCGGTGCGTGCTGGATCTCGTACCGATAGCGCTCGCTATCGTCCATGGCGTCCTCGTCGTCTGAAACGTAGTCCTCGTCCTCACGGTCTTCCAGGATAAGCTCCAGGAGACACAAGTGGATCTCCGTGAGCATCGGTGAGTGCTGCGGGTAGCTTAAGGCGCGACCGAATTGGTCCACAGACATGGGCGAGAGTTGCAGCACGTCGCGGAACGAGTAGAGACAATCCCAGAGCGCCAGTACCTTGCCCGAGTACTTGCTCGGGATTTCACCGAAGCAGCAAGGCATCGGCCTACACCAGTCAAGAGCACACAGCAACAGTAACAGCGTGAGTACTTAGTTGGGGCCAATGCAGGAGGAAGAAAGGGCGAGTGGAGTAAACGTACGTGGGTTTGTCTGGCTGGGAATCGTCCTCCATGACCTCGGGCGGGATGTCGTCCAGCCCACGTTTCTTCTTGTTGAGCGCCTCCTCCTTCTTGCGTAGCGCTGCATCCTCTTTCTCCAGTTTCTCCAGCTTTTCTTTGGCTGTACGCACCGTCTGCGCGAGGTCCTCGGCGATGCGTCCGAGCTTCTCCTCTTCCTTGTCTTTATACTTGACCTTCTTGCGGCTTAGGATGCGATCCTGCATCTCTAGCACGCGCTTGGCCTTGTGCTCGAGCGCTTCGGCCGACTTTTTGGCCAACAGCTCCTCCTTCAGCTGCTTGGCCTTGAGCTTCCGCGCGTCGCGCTCCAGCTTGGCCGTCTCCCGCATCACCCGCGCCTTCTCCTTCGACTCCTTCTTGACGCGACGACGGTCCAGACACTCTCTGCATGGCAGATACAGCACGTTAGCCTTAGGACCCCAGCCGCACAGATCCACAGACGCATAAACCCATAGAGTCATAGAGCCACACGTACGAACACATCTTGCAGTACCACTCGCTGTCCGGGATGGCATCATCTCCCATTCCCAAGCTGTGTATGGACGCATGACGAATTGCAAGCCACATCCGTACGGTCAGTACCGGCGATCGAGCCCCAGTCACAGTCACATCGAGTGCTAAAGGACGTACCAGCTCATATGGAAAGCACGCGGGCAGCGGTCACAACAGAGCAGTTCTCCACCGTCCTTGCAGATGTTGCAGTACCAGCGGTTGTGGTCTGACCAGCCTTCATCAACCGTGGGGGCGTCTCCCTCGTCGTTGTCCTCCTCGCCCGACGGCGCCGGCGTCTCCATCGCGGTATCTGCGTCCATATCCATCTCCCCAGCCGTGGTGGCACTCTCCGTGTCTGCATCTTTCTCGTCCTCGCTGTTGTTGCAGAGCTCAAAGACGCTCAGCATGTGCGACGGCCGCGCGGTCGCTGCGTCTGCAGGTTGGGGTGGCGCGGCCGAAGGTTTGGGTTTCTTCTTGGGTTTGGCGCGCGCCTTGCCACTGCTCCTGGGTTTAGCGCGGCCAGCGGCACCGGCCGGGGCTACGGGCTGAGGGTTCGAGGACATGATCATGTAGCCGGCATCCTCCAGCTCGCCGTCGCTCATGCTGTGGTTGTGGCTGTGGCTGTGGCCTTGATCCTACGCCTCTGGCCGGGTTTAGCGCTGGCCTTCACTTCCCGAGGGGACTGGAGACGCAAGGGCCCGAGAAATGCCAAGGAGGGAGCAGGAGCGGACGTTAGTGGCCCAATCGCAGCGCTGGTCGTGGTTGTGGCTGTAGGGCGAATGTGGATGGATGCGGATGGCGCCAAAGGCCGCAACAAGATGCTAGCACACGCACGCACCGGTGGACGCAGGGCCGCGTGGAGGAGCGGCGTGCGAGGGGAGACTGCCACTGGGGCCGGCTCTCTGGGTGTTAGTGCTGACTGCGAGCTCTGTGCGAGGCTTGGGGCTCGTCCGCGCGGCCGCCAACACTTCCGAGCGGTCGAGTCGGAAGAACGACGATGGGAGGACTGCACTGCAGACTTGGCTTGTGGCCGGCTGTGGACTGGAACTCTCGAATAGGATAATGATTTATCAAAGGTTCTTCCAGTCCTCCTCCGTTTGACGACATACCGTTTTACTCGAGACAAAAAACGGTACCTGGAATATGCTTTTTTCCACGTCGCACCCTCTTTCGCTTGATCAACGTAAGACGCCTCGTACATACTTGAAGCAACCCGAAGAGGACTGCTCTTGCAAAGCTCACAACGTTTCGCGAGGACTGGCCTCTATCACTCGATTCAAGTAGGTTTTTTGGCGGCCCTCAATCTCGATGTCACGCAGGGAATGGCTTACGTTCATCTAGTCAGAGGACGCGCCGTGGAAAGAAAACATTTCGTGAAAGTTGCTCGTGGTTTCACAACGAATTTGCTCTTCGACAGCTCGTAGAATTGAACAAAGACCATTCTCAACTTCAATGTCATGCTCGACCA
>JAADYK010000098.1:0-40209 GCA_023338225.1 Halophytophthora batemanensis
GGAGCCCGGCAGCGTGAACTGCACATTCAGCTTTCACTTGCTCGATCAAGGGTTTTCACAAAATTGTCGAGTCGTGGACTAAGCTAGGTGAAAGGGCCACCAACAGGGGTAGCAGCGTCGAGTGAGAGACTATCTGGTCTTCTAGGAAGACCCGGACAAGTCGGACTCCAGCACAGCACCATAGCCATATTGGAAATCAACAACTGCACGAGCACGGACGAGCTATCATCACAACTCTCACCTCTGCCAACCCGCTCTACAAAAAGCAGTGGTAAATGCGCCACCTACGCGCTACCGGCACGCACAGGTCTGCAAGTACGTTGCGAGACGCTGTCGCATGCGGAGATTCTTGGTCCGAGCACATCTGACCCCCTTCCGCCGGTGATTGCGCTACATGCGACACCAGACTGCTCCGGCAGTGCCCACATGCACGAACCGAGCGAACGTGCCGTGGAGCCAGGACGGCGCTGCACCGAGGCAGAGCAACGTAGCGCCGCCGCTCGTGGCTCCGCGCCTCCAAGGGAGCATCGCGGTTGTCATTGGCCGTCGCCCCGGTTTTGTCCGACCCGATCTGCTGAAGCCATGTCAAACAGTTGTTTTCTGAAGTCGTTGCACGTCGTTCGTTGGCAGAAAAGATGGGCGTCCGGTGGTTTGATTGGACCAAAAGGCAGAAAAGACGGCTCGACGTAGCTGTTGGGAATCTGCCCGGCAGCTGGAGAGACGGATGCTGGGCTGCTGGCCCCGCCGCCGCCACACGGCCAGCCACCGCAGCTCAGCTCGCCCGGATCTTTCTCTACCGCTATGCTCAGCCCGCGCCGTGCCGCGCCGCGCGTTGTGGCGCCATCGCGTCGCCTGTAGCCGCGCTGTTGTGCCGTCCGCGACGGGTCTAAACTAAACCTCGCTCGTTCGCGTCACGCACTTGCTTTTCCGCTTTCAAGAGCCTGATTCCTGATATCCTCTGTAAGCTCATATCTAGTCGATGATCCGATGCCACAGTTGTACTTGGAAAGAAAGCGTGCATCTACCGGCTGTAGACAGGATTCGGCTGAGAATAGAAACACAATACTAAAAGTCCCTCGAGCACCCATTAGCAAGTTTCTGTGAGTTTCTATTGTCTCAGACCCCGCCTCCGATTGTATTCCGCCCCACCGACTCGACGCTTCGCTCATTCACTCTTCAGCCCCAGGAAGCGCACAAGGCGAAGGAGCGAACGACAGAATGAGCAGCTCGCCGGCGTCTCGCGGCGGCGGCGGGGACGAGCGCACGCCGCTCGTGGGAACGCCAGGCAGCACGGCACCCAGCTACCAAGCCAGCGTGGCAGCCAGATCTCCTGGCGCTCAAGCGTGGCGCAGCTCGACATCGGACGGCAGTACACTGGCGCCAGCAGCGTCGCCTGGACGCCCCAAGACCCGCGTGCGTGTGGGGCTAGATGCTGCCGTCCTGGATAACCAGAAGAAGTGGAAGCGACTCACGGACATTGACGATGACAACTCCACGGCCAAGAGCATGGCCAGCGAAGTGCAGCTGGAGTTCATGAAGCACCGCCAGCAGCTCGCTCACGAACAGAAACACCGACTTGGTTCAGGAATCCCCACGTACCACTTCGACGACGATGCTGGCGAAGTGGCGGAACAGGAAGAAGACCCGATCCTAGGTGCAGCAGAGTATGGTACAGCGCTGGAGGAAGACCGGTACCTCATTGCCGCCGCTTTTATCAACGATGGTGTACACGGCCGCAAAGTGGGTTACAAGCTGGACCGCACGTCGCTCTTCCTGAACGAACTCTTCCACTCAGAGTCGTACCGCCTCATGTACATGCTGGTGGTGGCCATCATGTGCACGCTGGCCTTCGCGGAGCAGCCTGGTGACCAGAACTCGTACCTGCTGGTAGACTTGCTGTGTCTCTTCCTCTTCGGCGTGGACCTGGCCATCCGCTGGTACATGAGCTCCGTGGAGACGCAGCACAAGTACATGTCGCGTCAGCCCTGGGCCTTTGTGCGCATGCTGCTGCTCTTCGTCACGTGCGGTGATCTGCTGGTCAATCTGCTCTTCCCGAGCTTCAACCCGTACCGTTATTCGCGAGCACTACGGCCATTCTTCTTCATCACCCGCGGCCGGAACATCCGGATTATCTTCAGTAGCTGCATGCACGCACTGCGAGAGGTGCTCATTGTGCTGCTGCTGAGTTTCTGCTTCATCGCGTTCTTTGGACTCGTGGGCTACCTGCTCTTCTCCGACACAAGCGACGACCCGACGGCCACGTACTTTGACTCGCTGCCGTCGTCCATGTATACCATGCTACTCATCCACAACTGCATGCCGTACATGGCCAAGAGCATGTACCCGTTCTATAAGATGACGCACTGGAGCGCCATCTTCTTCATCCTCTTCGTGCTGCTCACGAACCTCTTCCTGCTCAAGCTCACCATCGCCGTCAGCTACAAGTCCTACAAGCGCAACACAGAAAGTATGCTGTACAAGCGTCTGCAGAAGCGCAAGGCGGCACTCTACGCCGCTTTCGACATCCTCGCACAAGACGTGGACTTTGCCGACGACGACAACGGAGCTGAAGAGGCAGGAGCCAACACAACTGCAGCCACAGGGGGCGATAGTATTCCCAGCAGCGCCGCCAGCGCCACAAGCATCAATTCCCATCCTCCGCTACTGACTTCAGCGCGTCGTGGGTCCTCTCGCTTCTTCCTGGGCGCCTTGGATAGACGGCCGTCGTCTTTCAGCGCCAATTCGACCGCCAACGTGGTGGCGCCAGTGAGCAAGCGACAGATCTCGCTCCAGTCGTGGGTGAGTGTGTGCAAGTACCTCAAGCCTAAGTGGACAGCTACGGACGCTGAACTGGTCTTCAACACGGTCGACCTGGAGCACGTGGGTTTCCTGGACCTGGGCGATTTCTACCAGCTCTGCTCGCTACTGAGCGTCAAGCTGGAGCGCACGACGCTCATCTCAAACGACATCATGCGGAGCTGCTGCTCCAGTCGCCAGCGTCATTCCTTCCGCAAGTTCCGGGCCCAAGTACGCAAGACGCTGTTGTACGAAGTGTATCTCTTCGGACGCTATCGCGTGGTGTTGGCCGAGCTTGTGGTGGGCGCGCTCATCTGCCTCTCGGTTGTGCAGGCTGTGCAAGTGAACCGTATCGAGCTGGCCTTCTCCGTGAACCGGTCGTGGCGTCTACTGGGCTTTTTCCTGCTCAACTTTTTCACGCTCGAAGTACTGGTCAAGATGTTCGCCTTTGGCTCCATGGAGTTCTTCCAGCGACCCTTCTGCAAATTGGACCTCACGGTTGTGTCTGTAGGCTGGGTCTTCTACGTGTGCACGACACTGACGGACCCAGGCAGCATCTCGTTCGTGCTCTACGACATGGCGCTAGCCGTGCGCTCCCTACGGTTCCTCAAGCTGCTCAACCTCTTCCCACCCTTCCACGAGATCCTCTACACCATGAAGGCCATCCTGCCTCTCATCGCACAGCTACTCATCGTCATCTTCAGCGTCATGTACGCCTTTGCCATTTTCACGCAGGCCAACTACGGGCTGGCGCTGCGGGACTTCCCGCCGAGCAAGCAGGCGCTTTCACCCAACTGGTACGCGCTGCGACAGGAGTTCCAGGTCGAGACCTTCGAGGAGACACTCGTGACGCTCTTTGGCGTGGCCAATCTGGCCGGCTGGGATATGATCATGGACGCTGCTCATGCCATGACAGGCTCCGACTCGACCTACGTCTTCTTCTTCAGCTACCGCATTGCCATGAGCAACATCCTGCTGCCCATTTTCGTGGGTTTCCTCGTCGAGTCGTTCGTATCCAACGCCAAGACCGTGGAGACGACCATCCAGACATCGTACGTGAATTCCAGCCAGCAACTCGATGTGGACGACGAGGAGAGTCGCATGACGCTGCTGGAGACACGTCACATGCAGGACAGCGAGGACCTGGAGAGTGGTAGCAAGCCACCTTTCTCGAGTTCGGGGAAGACACTACCTCCCTTTCCGGAGTCCCAGAAGCAGCAGGCGCGGGATGCACCCATGTCTCCTGCGTCCGACTCGACGGAGAGTGAGGTGCGCTTCAAGTACAAGCGACGCGGCAGTCTGGTGCACGACCAGATGTTCGACGCCGTGAAGCTCTCGGACGTGAGTCGCCTCAAGCTGCAGGTGGAGCAGAAGGACGAGGCGCTCGCGCAGCAGGATGCGACCCTGCACAAGCTCGAGAGCAACGTGTTGGGCATGAAGAACCGGCTGAACCAGTCGCAGCGCGTCATCCTGGCCTACGAGGCCAAGATGGAGGAGCTCAGCACAGCGCTGCGGGAGGCCCAGGATCGCCAGCATCAGCTCGAGTCTCGACTGGGCCACCGCAGCTCGCTGCAGCGCCAGGAACCTCTGTCTGAAGACTCGGCAGCCACTCGCAGCGGAGATGGGGATGGGACAGCCACTGCCGGTCGCACGCGTCGCGCACGGCCGCGGGCGCAATCCTGGAGGCTCTGGAGCGCCAACTAGCAAGCCCACGCGCCGACAGCGGCCTGGAAGATAGACATTGCACATTTAGAACGCAAGCGGGGAACTGAACCCGTTCTCCATTGTCCAAGATGAGGTGTTGATGCACGCGCAGTTGACTTGAAGTCGCAATGACGACAACGCGTCACCAACCCATTGGCATGGTGCGCTATCGCCCCAGCGTCACGCACCATGGGTGTCAGCCCGTTAGGAGCTGGCCAGCGTCCTAAAACTAGACACCTGGTGCGCCTTGTTCGCGTTCGAGCGTGGGTGACCGAGGACGAGTTCCAAGATCTCCTGGTGCACGACGATCGAGGACGGCGAGTTTAGCGATATCGTGCAGCAGACGGCGGACGCTCTAGCAGGGTTTGACCTCCCTGTTCCTCCTGCGCTCGACTTGGCGGCAATGGAGCGAGCCTTCCTCGCTCACCGCGCTCGTGTGCTCGCCACGCCACCGAACGGTGGTCGTCGAGCCGTCCCGGACCGCCCCAGATCTCCCGTGTGGCGCCACTTTTCCGACGACCCGGACGCGCTGCACCAGTCGGAGACAATATGCTGGTATTGCTTGCAGAACGTGAAGCACAACCGCCTTCCGAAGGTGGCTGCACGGCACCTTGTTTGCGGGTGCCCTGCGTTCTCTTATCTACTGGCCGAGTTAAATGTGCTTCGAGCCGGACGCACCAAAAGGCGAGATTTGCTGGCGCAGCGCTTTGCCCCGAGCGCCAAAGCTGCAAGGCCCGCTCGATTTGCCAGGTGCGGGTCCCGAAAGGCTGGGGCTGAAGCTCGAGGTGGAGGTCGCGTGGAGCTCGAGTCGAGCCTGGTCGGAGGTCGGAAATGGCCCCGGCAGAAAGCCTTCCGCCTCGCTCTGCTGCACTGGCCGGTGAGCAGCGCGCATGTGGTCCAGCGTCGCGCTGATCGATCAGGTCAGCCTACAGGGGCGGGGGACTCGGTGGAGACTGGATAAGGAAAGCCCAAGACCGCCGCATCCCGCTGGCGTCCACGATGGCCTGACGCTCACTGGCTCGCCTACGCGTTACTGCGCGAGCTCTGTCTCAATTGCCGAGCCACATAGGCAGTCGCGTTGGCCTGGCGCCTCGGCCGACTTTGAACTTAGAGCGGTTGGCCGAACGCCAGCATGCCCGTTGGGAGTCCCGCCGCCTAGTCGAGCGCACGCAATGGGGGCGACAGCTGGCGAGCTTGCCGGCGAAGAGAGGAAGCACGCAGAGAGCAGCCCAGCCCAGCCCAGCCCAGCCCAGCTCCTGCAAGCACACGAGCGCACGTGCGGATATGTCGACGGGCCGACACCGACACGTCAACAGACAGAGATCCGGGACGAGCTTGAAGCAGGCGCCCCTGGCACGCCGCCGCGTCACTCGTCGACGAATGTCCGTTGAGGCCCACTCCCGGCGCCAACCTCAAGCGGGCAAGTCTGAGGTCGAGTGTGCTCGCTACTGCTCCCTCGTAGTGGTGCCAGCGGATGTGTGCGGTCGTCTTCGCGAGAGACGGAGAGGCCCAGCGGACGAAAGAAGCCCCAGCACAGCACAGCCCAGCACATGCATGTAGCGAGTTCTTCTCCTGCGCTGGCCACCTCGAAGGAATCCAGTGCGTTCGCACGAACTGCCAGTTGGCCGCCGCGACATGCACCGGGACCTGAACCCGTTTAACGCCCAGGAAGTCCAAGCAGCAGCCCACGAAGCAGCAGCCTACCGCTTTCTTTGCATGCTCAGCGCATATGGGCCGAGTGATAAAAACAAGTAGAAGCGCCAGGCACCAGTCATGGCCGGCCACCCACGCTCCGCTTGCTTGCAGCGCTTGCTGCCCTGCTTGCTGCCCTGCTTGCTGCATCTGCTCCGTCGATGTGATTCCTCTGATCTCAGGCGGGAGCGGCTCGCGGTCTAAGATCAGGGTGTGTGCTGTGCTGTGCTGTGCTGTACACGTACGCTCCCGCCGTGGCCGTGCATGCAGCACATACCTCGCCATGCACGTGTACCAGCTTGAAGACGCTAATGGGTCTCATATTGGCGTCCTTATCCCGCTACATGTCTGGCCTTCGCTCTATTCATCTCTAGGTTGGTTCAATTCCGTTGCTCTACACTCCATGCAAGTCATAAGTTACAATCCCCGCCTCGACCTTCTCGGCCAGCGGGGTCTCCATCTCTGTCTGTGGCCATACCGACCCAGCTACTCCCTCCTTTTCAATCGCATTCCACCAGCTCGGCCAGCGGGTGCGCCGTCGTGCACTCCACCAGCAGCGCGTGAGCAAACTCCTCAAGCTGACGGCAGCGCTGGTGCAGATAGCTGAGCTCCAGGCGGTTGAACCAGCGGCTGTTGGCCTCCAGCGGCGCCCAGGCTGCCAGCGACTGACGGAACTCGTGCGACCGCAGCGAGCTCACGAAGCGCGCGATCTCCGAGAAGCGACGCCAGCGGCTCAGGTAGCGGCCGTCCAGCTGCAGCTCGATCAGATACTCGGCGTGCTGCGCCTTGGAGCCCTGCGCCTCCACGATGCGGAAACTGCGGATCTGCACCTTGGCCGCAATGTGGCGGTGCGACGGCAGCGCACGCATCCATGCGTACTTGCTTTGTTGGTACGGCGTATCGAAAGCCACACGCAGCGGCTGGAAGGTCCGGCAGACCTCGAACGTGCCCGACAGCTCGCGGTTCAGCAGCGGGGACGTGCCTGCCTGCGTGTGCGTGGGGAAGGCTGGCAGCGATCGACGGGCCGAGAAGGACATGAGGCTGCCACCGCTGCTGCTGGGCGCGAACCCGTCCTCCGACACGTCGTCCACGTCGTCAAAGTCCTCGAACCAGCCCCATTCAAAGCCGTCGCCTTCACCAGCCGCACTGCGACCGCTGCTTTCCTCCTCCGGGGTGGAGCACGTGGCGTCCGAGGACGACGTGAGGCGGTCCTTGTTCATGGCCCGCAGAGGTCCTGGAGACGTGAAGGCTTCCTGCACATCCACCACTTCCTCGCGGCACACGGGACAGCGCGTGCCCGACTGGATCCAGCGCTTGATGCACTTGGCGTGGATGAGGTGGCCGCAGCCACTCAGTTGGGTGTCCACGTCGTCCGTCAGACACACGGGGCACGTAGCGCCGTCCAGCATCCCCACGCAGCGCTTGCCGTCCAGGATCTCCTCGGCTCGCGCCATGATGCGCTGTCGTCGCTGCTCGTCGTCCTCTCCATCCTCGCTCGTGGTCGACCCCAGCGCCGTTGCACTGCTGTCCTCGCAGTCCAGCACACTGGCGCTGGCGCCGCCTGCCAGCTGATCCAGTCGCCGTGCTGCGCTGGCCGCAGAGCTGATGGGCCGCTCGCTGCAGCTCTTGCGCAGCGCCGCGTTCTTGCGCTTGAGCGACGTGGCGCGGCAGCGGCTGCGAGTGCTGCTGCTGCTGGCCTCCACTTCCTGCTGCTTGGCGGCCGGGTCCGGTCGTGGCTGGCCCCAGAGCCATCCCTGGCCCACCGTCTCGTATTGCTCGTGCAGTCCTGCCATGCCACCGTGCAGCTCCAGGCTCGACACTCCAGACTTTGGCACTGGCACCGGCACTGGCTGCTTCTCGCCTTCGCTGATGGCTCTCGCGCTCTGCTCCTCGTGCTGCTGCTGCTGCCGCTTGTGCTGCTGCTGCTGCTGCTGCCGGGTGCAGACGATTTTTCCAAGTGGCACAGCAGCAGCGCAGCGCCATTACAGCTCCGAGTTGGGCGCTCTCGGCGTCGAAGACTGGACGCGCCGATTCGCTCGACTGTTGCACCACGGTCGTCCAATCACGTCGTCGGAGCTGCGGAGCCCTTCCCCTAGACCCACTTCACATAATCTCCGACAGGTTTTTATCACGTGTTCTCGCGTTGCGGCATGAGGGTGCAAATATCATCTTTCAGTCAGGAAAGGCGAAGTCGTTGCCGAATGGAGGGTCGCGTCCACAGCGCAAGTATGACAAGCGAACAACCGGCGGAGCTCCCTCTACAAGCGCAGGCAGAGCCCCGCCTCTGGGCGAATCTCTCTCTGCAAGAACACCCGCTGCTTCCCCGCTGGTGCGAGTGCCCATGTCGCGGCCGTCGCCATGATGCTGGCAGAGCTAGCAGCTTGCCGCCCCTGCCTGGCTGCCTGGTGCTCCATGCCCACACTGCCTCGCACTGGATTCCACAACGCTCTCTGCTCGCAGGCACCGCGCAAACACCGCGCCGCCCGGCGCAGCCGCCCCGCCCCGCCCGAACAACTTGACAGCTCGACTCCGTTGCAGATGGCTGGGCTGGGGGAGCTGCAGCGCCGCCACGATGGTAATCGTGCGCTGCCGCAAGGCTCGTCGCAGTGCGGCGCTCAGCCCTGAGTCTCGCCGGACTCAGCACTGAACTGCGCCCGCAAGTGCAAACACGGACCAAGTCGTTCAGCTTCGCAACTGGGCGGACGAATCGACGACAGCTGGCGACTTGGCGGCTGAAGAAGCCACCAGCCTGCTCTGCAGCTCCTGCAAGTTGCAATTCGCGCCTCGACGCCATGGCGTTATGGCCTGCAAGACGCACGCAATGACTGTCGGCATGGCTTCGACGCGCAGGTCTGGCCGCCCGCTGCCGCCGCGTCGTCTGCTTCCGTGCGTGTACTGGTCGTCCGACGTCGAGAGCGAGGGCGAGCGAGAGAGAGAGAAAACGCCTCCGAGCTTAGACGTCACGCTGACGTCGGCGACGAAGCAACACGGCCTCGCAGTGCATTAGCCCGCTGCCGAAAAAAGGTGGTGACTCGGACGCGAGAAACCGATGAGTCGCCTAAGAAGGCCGTTAAATCGCCAGAGGGCGCCGACGCTCTCCTCTGCCACGCAGCACCACGAAATGGCCTTCCGGCGGGCACACCTAGCAGCTACTAGCACCCCGTGCAAGCCTACAGGCTTCTCGGCGCGCGCTTCTCTCTGCCCTCCCCTTCTTCCGCCCGGTGTCGCCTCGGCGAGTCGCGGCGCGCTGTTCTCCGGGTGCAAGAGCGCCGCACAGCCGACTCTATGGCCTTCGTCCGCCGTGCTTGATGGCGTCGCTGGCCGTGCTGCGCAAATAAATGAGCGCAGAAGCGCCTTGCGCATGGGAGAACGACCACGGCAGACAAGGCGCGGAGCTGAACAAGCGGAGAAGAGAAGAGAACACTCGGCGCACGGAAGATGCAGGCGACGAGACCACTACATGCAAGTGCACATCAGGCAAGTACCTCGGAGAAAAAGTGTACATATGAGGGCCTCGGGTCTCCGCACTTCCACAGTGGTCAGCAGCCGCTGAGAGTCGGCGCCAAGTTCAACGTGTCAGTCCGCTTTCACATGGCTACTGCGGACGAAGTTCTCTCGCCTCACGCCACGCCGCCACGCCACGCCACCTCGGCCTGTCCAAGCCTCCAGCTGCGTCCACCTGGATCGTAGCTCGTGCCTGATCGTAGCTTCCACCGAGCTGAAGCTAGAGCTGGGTCCGAACCCGACGGTCTAGTATCACTAGCGTCACTCACATGAGCTGGTTGATGTACACGTTGCGGCAGCGCGCGTTCTCGAAGGTCACGACGCGGAAGGACGGGTTCGCCTCGGCGATCTTGACCAGCCACTCCTTGCAGGCGCCACAGGGCGCCAGCGGGTTCCGGTCGGGCGCCGCCGCCGCCTCCGCTCGCATGAGCTCCTCCACAGCCATTTCGTCAAACGAGAACGTCCGTGGTCGCTTGGGCTTCCGCGGAGACGTCAGGTTAGCGTTCATCTGGTCCAGCGGACGCTTCACGCTTCGACCGGCTGCTTCCGCTGGAAGTTCCGCACCATTCGTCTTGGCTGCAGTTTGCTCCGTCTCCGCTTGCCGCAGGGGACTGGCGAGAGGTGAGATCTGGACGGAAGGCGGCCGGATCCGAACAGCCAGCGGCTTCGCTGGGGCTCGCGAGAGCGTGGCTGTATCACCAAGAGCCTTGTCGTCTCCCTTGTCTTGGTCGTGGCTTGAAGATGCATTAGACGCAGACGTTTCCACAAACGTTGGACTCGCACGCTCGTCCACACCTGAATCCTGACGCTCGCCGTCGCTTCCTCCCCTTTCGTCCACGCTTCCATTCCTCCTGGCTCGTCCGCTAGTGGCGCCAGCGCTCTGCTTGCTTTGCTTGCTGCCAGCGTTCAGGTTCAAGCTCAAGACGCCGATCATCTTCAAGTCGCGGCGGCTGAGCGTCGGGTCACTAGCCAGTGCGCTGCCGATGGCATTGCGCTCGGCACAGAGCGAACCTGTGGGCATGGACACCTCGCAGTTCATGCCGCGCTGCACCACAAGCTGCGGTCGCTGGCCTGCAGTGGTCGCTGGCTTCTCTACCAGCAGCACAGCCAGCACCGGCTTGCGAGACTTGCGCAACCAGAAGCTCTCGACTTCTCCCTGGCCTTCCGCTGCCAGGAACTGGTCTCGGAATAGCCGCATCTCCTTCACTAGCGTCTGGGTGAGTGCATCGGCCTTGCTTGGAGCCACACACGGGGAAGCCTCGATGTTCTCGAAGGCGTGGAAGTCCACGTCGGCCATGGACAGCTTGCGTTGGTGCCAAAACGTCTTGAGTTGCCAGATATGCAGGTAGGACGGCCGATATATCCGCAGTGACGCGTTGAGCGCACTGAGTCTCGCTGGCGGTCCGTCAGCGTACGCGATTGTGACGTGGAAGTGCGCTTTCCAGGCTTCTCCACACCGGTCTACAAGCGCTTCCCGATGTGCTTCCAGTAGCGGCCGCAGCTCACGTGTCATAAACTGCACGTTGTCGTCGAAGCGGAAGATGTTGGAGCCGGAATGAACCTGGATGGCCTCCATTTGCGGGTAATACTGACGCACAAAGAGCGCAATGAGCTGTGCGGTGATCTCCGTCGAGTTGCCATTGCGGGCATGGGTCGTATTGCGAGGAATTCCGGCACCGCTCATGAGATACACGAGCTGCTTGCTGCCTTGCGACTGGAACTCAGTCAATACCTGCGTCCATTTGGGCAGCAGCAGCGCTACCAACGGAAAGTACACGGCCGTGATGCCCACGCGGTCCCAACGGTGCTCGATAAGACGCGTCGTCTCGACTTCTCCGCGCAACTGGAAGTTCCGCAGCACGTCAGCTCGAGCCACTGCAATGGGGCAATCTGCTAGATTGAAGCCGATAGGCGACTGCGTATCGTGACAGCGTGCCTTCCAGCGCTCGCCGTCGATATCTAGTAGGCTCGGATGTAGTACTGGCGTCTCTGGCTTCGCCTTGGCTGTTGCGGGCTGGTCGTGAAGCGTTAAGACGGCTGACGCATGCGTGGTGGGCGTGTTGCCGTTGCTGGCGACGGGGTTTGGCGGGTGGTGCAGCTCCTGTACGCGCTCCAGGATCTGCTGGCTGATCTGCTGGAAAAGACTGAACTTGGGTCGAGCCAGCACCGACCGCGGCACGGTGGCGCCCTCCACGTCCACGCCGCCGTCGTCGTTTGCCACGGGCGTCACGGCTTTTGGCTCTGGAATCTCGCCGCTGCCGGTGGTGTCGGTGCTGCCATTGGCGCTGCCGTTGACGGGAGGCTCGGGACTGCGCAGCCACGAGAGCTCCACCACCAGGTCCGAGTGCGAGATGTTGTGCACCAGGAACTCCATGGGCGTCTTGCTGCTCCGGGCCGGGGGCGAAACCTCTTCCTGCTGGCGCTGGCACTGGCGCTGGTGCTGGCGCAGCCTGGAGATGCGAGGTGGCGAAATGAAGCGGTGCGCATTCACTGCGCTCGGTTCAAAACCAGATTTGACACATTTACTCCGATCAAGTGCAGCTCTGTACTGGTTTGAGTATACTCGACATCTATCCTTTTGAACCTCGTCTTCCGATTGGCCAATCCCACAAATACGACCCAAAAGCAGCCAGTAAGAGAGAAAAAAGCAAACTGCTCCTGGCTCGCCTGCGGAATATATCGAGGCGCCATCTAAATAAACCTCACTCCAGCAGCTCAGCTTGCTTGCGCGCCGCATCCCAGTTCAGCAGGTCAGTGAGCAGCGTCACCACGTCCTGTGCCACCTCCACGCCGAACTGCAGCGCCGTGCCCGCCGAGTACGTCACCAGCGCGCCCTGGATGTCTGCCATGCGCTGCAGCTGGCGAACCATCCGAGGGGGCATGGCCAATCGACTCTCCGTAGTAAAAAGCCCGCGATACTCGTCGCTGTCTCGCAATAGCCCCAACTGGCCAGTCACTCTCAGCGGACCTCCACACGCCTGCTTGATCTGCTTCAGACTCGGTCGCAGCTCCAGACTCACACTCAGCAGCACTTCATCCAAGATGCGGATGCCCTGCTGCACCACGCGGTTGGGCTGCGGCGCCGTCTCATAGATGAGATACCGCAGTTGACGGTCCCACATACGGCACAGTGGCAGGTACAGCGCAATGTTCTGCAGCAACGGCTTGGGCAGTCGCAGTGTGCGGTCCAATAACGCGTTGGTCTGCTGGCGTTTGACATTCTTGGGCGCCGGCGTCAGCTCCGCACGTGACTGCACGTAGAGCGTGGATATCCGCATGAGCACGAAGCATCTCTCCCGACGGAGGGCCTCACGCATGAGACGCAGTTGGTTTTGCACCGTGATCTTCAGGAACAAGTCCACGTGGCCTCTCCGCTGGGCCGTCTCGGCCGCCGTCTTGTCACGGTCGTCCTTCAGGAAGATGTCCGCTCCAGCCGTCATGAGCGCCTCCACCGCCGCCGTATGACCGCGTTTGGCCGCCAGCAGTAACGCTGTGCTGCCCTGTCGCGTCTGTTTGTTCACATTCGAGCCCGACTGCATGAGTGTCGTGGCGATACTGGCGTGGCCGCGCTGCGCCGCCAACATGAGCGCCGTCATGCCTTCGTTGTTGGCTGCACACGTATCAGCGCCTTTCTCAATGAGGAACTTGACCACGGCGTCGCGGCCTTCCTGCGCCGCCCGCATGAGCGGCGTGGTGCCCTTCTTGTTGGCAAAGTTCTGGTTCGCGCCCGTCTCCAGCAGTAGCTTCACCACGGGCAAATGGCCAAAGTGCGCGGCCGGGATGAGGGACATGTTCTTGGACTCGTCGTTGGCGCCGCGCTCCAGCAGGAACTTGGTCATGTCTTCCCAGCCCTTCTGCGCCGCCAGCAATAAGGCGTACGTGCGCTTGTCCTACACGAGCACAAGACCGGAATGTGGCAGAGAAGAGGGGCCACAGCCACAAACACACATTAGAACCCCGAGAAGCGAGAAACATCAGCATGAAGCCACCACAGGTTTCGTCCACACCACCCATGGAACAATACCAAGAGAGAGAATGAAGACAGGAGACGGCAACGCAAGCCAGACACGTACGTTCTTGTGGTTCACATCGGCGCCAGCGTCCAGTAGCGCTGTGCAGAAGGCAAGGTCATTGGAACGCACGCCGATCATGAGCAGTGTGAGTCCTGTATCGTCCTCCGCCTTCACCAGTCGTGGTAAGAGCTCCGTCGCGTTGGGTGCGCGTTTGACGGTCCGCATGCCCTTCCGCAGCTGCTGCGTGCTCTGCTCGCGCGCCGAGTTGAACAGAAAGGTCTTCACGTCCTCGTAGGCCAACTCAGCCCCTGTTCCAGGCATGCCATTGCCTTCCAGCTTCACCATGGACAACTGCTGTAGCTCCTCGTCGTCCGTGGTGGACTCTTCCGCGGCCACCGCCACCGCCATGGGCATGGGTTCGTCTCCATTCACAGCGCCACTTACCGTCGCCTCCAACGACCCACCGGCCGCTGAGACGGACGCTACCGTCGGTGCGGAAGCCGACGTGTCCACTTCTGCCACGGGGTTGCTGCTCGCTGACTCCGTCTGGCCGTCCAAGCGGCTACGCGGCGGTCGCGTCATCATGAGGAACGACGATCTGGCCAGTCGCGTACGGCGATCCGGCTGCTCGGACGGAGCGTGTGTGGTCTCGGTCATGTCTAGTGCCACGCGAGTGGCCTCTGACATGCGTGCAGACAGCCGCGGCGTCTCACGCTCACTGTCTTCTGTCAGTACTGCGGGAGCCGTCGATGCGGGTACTGGGGGTGGAGGTAGTGTGTGCACGCTCGCGTCTCGCGGCGCCGTCTCCTCTGTCCGGCGCGCACGCTTCCTCGGAGGAGAAAGCCCTTCGCTCATCCCAACGCGGTCTGTCGCCGTCTCGGGCTGCTCTGCTGCACGTCGGGGCCGTTCGACGCGGACAAAGAGCGCTCACTCGTGCTGCTGTCGCTCGCGCTGCTGTCGCTCGCGGAGGCCTTCCGCGACTCACTGCTCGTCTGGACCTGCGTCTGCTGCGGCTATTACCTGCGTCTGCTGCAGCTACTACCTGCGTCCGCTGCGTCTGCGTCTGCGTCTGCGCTGCTAGCGGGGCCGTGTCTTGCTGCGCAGATGCCCTCCTCCTTCGCTTCACTTGGCCTGTTTGCCTTCCTTCTTCGCCTTTTCTTGGTGGCCCGGCGCTTGGAATTGAAAGGGGGAGGCGAGCTTTTGTCTACGTTTGGCCCGCATCTGCGAATTTGTAGGCAAAAGTGTCTCCGATTTGGAGTCCACACTCGCGGTTTTCACAAATGTAGGGTTTGCGATACACAAGGTGGGGCTAGGGTGCAAGAGCCAGACGATTGGCCAATATCTACTCCAAACTTTCAACCAATCGGTGCGCACTGGCACATCGAATTCAGCGATTGGTTGAAACTGCAGCCACAGTACATGGAAATGCCATAATGGGTTTCCGACAATATTGTATGTCATTTAAAGAGGTGATGCATCGAATGGGTCAGAGTGGTGGTCGCAACTGCGGTTGAAGGGCCATCACTCCTTTCCGCACTGGAGTCCGCACTCGGCAGTCTAATATTACCGGGAAACGGCTAGTGCGCGCGCGCTGACCGCGGCAAGAAGACGTCGGTTGGAGCACGCGCGGGATGGCAAGACGACAGAAGAAATAAATCCCACCGCGGCAGGCAGTGTACGTGCAACAGCACGGGACGCACAGCAAGGCAAGTACGCGTGCGCAGTATCCACCTCGTGGTCCACTCGGCGTCTTGAGCTCGCGCCGCCATGTTGCTGGAGATGAACGGCACTCGCCGGCCGCAACGCGCGAACGCCGTGGTGTCCAGACGCAGCAACCCCTCGGTCCGGTCCTCGTTCGCACGAGTACACCGCAGCAGCCAAGGCAGCACGGGGATGCCAGGGCGAACCACGCTACTGCGACCCCGCTCCAACTCGCTCGAATTGCTGCTCTTCGAGGTGCGCAACGCCTTCGACCCGAACTCCCAGGCTATTCAGATCTGGCACCAGGTCTTGCTCGTATGCCTGCTCTACGAGGTCACCATCCTGCCCTACCTCGTCACGTTCCGCAGCAGCACGGTGCCCTGGCTCACCAGCGAGCTTATCGCCGTATACGTCTGCGAGCTGCTCTTTGTGCTGGATATCTACGTGGAGCTCAATACAGGATACTACGAGGACGGCGACGTGACACGCGATGTCAAGAAGTCACGGATAAAATACTTCAAGTCGGCGCGCTTTGCGTTGGACATATTGGCGCTCCCGCCACTGTCGCTGCTACCGATCCCACTGCCGTTGGAGTTTTCCCCTGTTGTTCTCGAGATGCACAAGCTCATCCGCGCGTGGCGCATTCCCAAGTACATTGCATTACTGGACGATGTGTACGCCAAGCACTTTGTGGTGCTCAAGATGTTCAAGGTTCTCGTGGCCACGCTCCTGCTGTCGCATTTTGTGGCCTGCGTGCGCTTCCGCTTCGGCTACGACGTCGACCATTACAACACGTGGCTGCCTCCGATCCCCGAGGAAGAGCGGACACCACAAAGCAAGTACCTCGTGTCGCTTTTCTGGGCTTTCGGACTCCTCACCGGTTTGTTCGACGGCGGACTGCCTCGCACGGAGCTGCAGTTTTTGTTCACGATCTTCGTGGCACTATGCGGGTTTTCCCTGTTCACGTACCTGTGCGCCACGTTCTTCATGATCTCCAAGTGCGAGAGTGGCAGCATCGAGACGTCCGAGGCGCGGATAAACCAGTTCAAACACGTGCTGTCCTTCCACCGCGTGCCCGACAACCTGCAGGAGCAAGCCATTGAATACTTGAAGCGCTACCACACGTACACCGAGTCTAACGACCGCGAGGCTATGCGTCTGTTATGCCCGTCCATCTCGAAGGACGTGCAGGTGACGCTGCTCAAGGACATGGTGGCCAAAATTGTATTCTTCCGAGGCTGCAACGAGCAGTTCATCATCGCCATCGCCAGTCTGCTCGAGCTGATCTCGCTCCCGGCACATTGTATCGTATTCCATGCCGGGGACCGAGGCGATGCCATGTATCTGGTGAACTCTGGCGTTCTGCACGTCCTCGTGGATGGCATGAAGGTGCACGAAGAGCGGAAGGGTGATTTTTTCGGCGAGATGGCGATTTTTCTGAACCGCCCGCGCTTCGCTACGGTCGTGACAACGACTTACTGCACACTGTACAAACTTGTCCGCTTCCACATGGAGCGCGTGCTCGAGGGGTATCCAGAATATGCGGTATCCATCCCCAAGGTAGTGGAGGAGATGGCGAGGTTAGTGTTTCGCGGGGGAACGCGGAAGTCGCAGATTGATATCCCCGTTGACTTGGCACACATCGGCAAGAAGAAAACTATCTCGAGCTTGCTTCGTAAGCATATTAGCAGGGAAAAGAAGGTGGCACCATCTCTGGTGTGGGCGGTGGCGAACGCGGTTGCCAACAAACAAGCTATCAAGATCTCGCAAGAAGCTGCGGCTGCAACAGAGAACCAATCGCCCACGTCTGAGGCTTCAAGGCCTAGGGGCTCGCAGCTACTGGAACCCGCAAACTTGAAGGCGTCCACTCAACTGACCAAGATTTCGGATCCGGGTATCGGAAAGAACCAACCCAGCGATGGGGAAACTTTGGTGGACCAACATCGTCAGTCAGTGTCTGCATCGCCTCGAGCTTCTTCTAGCCCATCGGAGTCAAGGAGACATTCCAGCTTAAAGATGCCGCCGGTGCTGCAGTTAGTCTACGGCCAAATCGATTCGAAGATTCGGTTTAATGCACCACGGTGGGTCGCACTGTTACTGCCCAAGGGAATCGAATTCGAGTCTTCGCGCCGAATGTGGTGGATCCTCGCGCTCCAAATCAACTTGCTCTACAGCTGGTTCGTGATCCCAGTCCAGCTCGTCTTCCGAGTCCTCAGCTACCCGACGTGGTACGTTGACATGCTAAACGTAGTGATGGATGTCGGCTTGCTGGTCGATATCTACCTGAATTTCAACTTGTCGTATATGGAGAACTCGGAGAAGATCACCGACACGTACCGGACTGCGAAGAAGTACTTCACGGGCCACTTTGCTTTCGACCTGTTCTGCGCACTGCCGTTTGGGTGGTTGGCACGAGGAATCCGACACGACTACCTGCGTATCCCGCGATTACTTCGGGTGTGGCGGGTCCCTGGTCACTTCAATGAGGTGGACGGTTATCTCCAGCTCGAAAGCAAGCAGCGGCTGGTGCTCTTTACGGTGCTGCTGATGGTGTTCTATCATATCATTGCGTGCCTGTACTTCAGCGTCACGTACATCGAGGGGTTCAGTCCAAGCTCCGAGGGCTGGATCCCGTCGGACGACATTAACTTGATGCCACTGAACGAGACGCACTTCATCAGTGCGAGCAATGTGACCTATGCTGTGGGCTCCAGCGAACTTCTCAGGATTGGCTTGATGCAGTATTTGCGATCTCTATACTACGCATGCTATGTGCTGACCGCACTGGGAAAGCCGATCGAGCCCGCAAGCGATTTTCAGTACGGTGCCGCACTCACATTCATGCTGAGCGGCTTTTTCATCACGGCAATCGTGGTTGACAATGTCCAAAAGAGGTTTACGGCCTCCGCATTCGAGCAGAAGGAATTTTTCGCGATCCGATCCAAGATCCAAATCTTTTTGAGGCGACAGAACGCACCGCTGGCGATTCACAAGCGTGTGAGCGCATTCCTAGACTTTTGGTGGTCTTCTCATCGCGGTGCGGTGATTGGGTCGTTGTTGGAGGAGCTCCCCGATACGATCAAGCGTGATATCATGATGAGTGTGTGCAAACCGGCGCTACAAACACTGTCGCTGTTGGTCGGTGTTCGGCCTGTGCTCAACGAATTGGAGAAGGTGTTCGTCGACAACGTGAAGGTCATCCTCTACGGCCAGGGGGAGATCGTCTATCGCCAAGGTGACTACGCGGCCGGCATCTTCTTCATGCTGGAAGGAGAGGTGTGTTTCATTGCGAACGGGGGCAAGCCACGCGGCATCCCACAGGGAGGGTTCTTCGGTACGGCAGCCTTGCACCTCGACAATAACAATGCAAACTACTTGGAGCGCGTGACGGCAATCAGCGGGTGCATCATGCTGTTTGTTTCGCGGGAACAGATTCAAACCATGCGCGCGACCTTCCCGGCATTGTCCGAAGCGTTTTTCACGCTGGAGAAGCGCTTTCTCGACCCGAAACTCGCCAAAGCGTCCGAAGTGGGTTCTGCACACCCGAGCTCAAACAGTCATACTTTTCGCTGGCTGCTGGACCTTGTGTTCGATCCAGACACCGTGAAGATGATGCTTTGGGAAATCTGGGTATTCCTCGCCATGACAGCGCAGTGGCTATCAGTCATGTACGTCATCTGCTTCGGAGTCGAGCACGAGCATCACATGTCAGCGCATGCCAGCATGGCCCTGCTTGAGGTGACCTTCGTGATTGATATGTTTGTGCGATCTCGCCTCGGCTACCACGAGTTTGGCAACAAAGTGATGGACCTACGCCTCATCCAACGCAATTATTTCCACTCGCGTGACTTCATTGTCGACTTGGTGGCACTGGTACCAATGTTCTTTATCAACTGGGGGCTCGAGAGCACCGGGGAGTACGGATGGGAGATCCTGAACCTGAATAAGTTGATGCGATTGATCAAGGTGCCGAAACAGTTCACCGCTCTGGAGAGTAAGTACCTCAAGAACACGCTCCAGGTGCGGTTGTTCAAGTTGGTATACTACACCTTCCTACTTTCGCACACGCTAGGGTGTATGTGGTTCGATTACCGCTCGCACGCCTCGCGGGTCGATACTATTTGGGGTGGACCGGACGAGAATACTGTGACGCTTCCAGGCGAAGAGCGATGGTTGCCCCCAGCAGCATTGCTAGATGCTGACCCTATTCTTCAGTACTTCTCGTCGCTCTTCTGGTCGTTCGGGCTCATGTCAGCCACTAACACCGGCGATCTCCCCAAGACGGTCTCGCAGTGCATCTTCAATCTGACCACCATGACGCTTGGGTTCTTTCTGTTCGCCTACGTGATTGGCAATTTCGCGGACATCATCGAGCTCATGGACGCCGAGAATCGGGAGTTCTACGCCACACTCAGTTCGTTGCGCCATCTCATGTCACACTTCAACCTCCCAGTGCGTATCCAAGAACGCTTCAAGACCTACTTCTTCTTCAAGCGCTTCCATTCAATCACGCAGGAGCATTTGCTGGAGAGCTGTCTACCGCCGTCACTGCTCACGGACATCAGAATGGTGCACCTGCAACCCATGATGACGAAGGTGACGTTCCTCTCGGACATGGACGGCAGCGTCACGCGAATGCTGGTCTCACAGTTCAGCCAAGTGATGGTGGTCAAGGGCGAGTACGTCTACAAGTATGGCCAGGAAGGGAGTGACATGTACTTTGTGTTTGCAGGAATACTGGATACCCTGGTCCCCCCTGAAGCGCTGGAAAAAGACGATGATATCAGTTTAGGAGTGATGAACCGGGGTGTTGGGAAATCGGTGAAAGAGGAGAAGGGCGACAAGGACGAGGACGCTGAGGATGAAGGCAACGAACACGAGGAGAAGGAGAAGAAAGAGCAACCTGTGAAGGAGACGCTCGTGCGGCGGTCTTCGCGTGGACCAACGTTGGGTTCTCTGTTCGCAAAGGTCAAAAGCCGCTCGCGGGCGTCTGTACGTCCTAAGAAGGCCAACTCGGTCGCCCACTCACTGACTAAGCTCAACGAGATCACCGCCGGGGGCTACTTCGGGGAGAACGCACTCTATGTGGATAGCGTGCGCACGAATTTTGTGCTGGCACGGACATCGTGCGTCCTGTACAAGCTCTCGCGGGAATCTCTGGAGACTGTGTTCCACCGGTACCCGGACTGGAAAATCAAGGTGCTGCGTATCATGAAGCTCCAGCAGGAGCAATTACGGCTGAACCACATCGCCACGGCAGAGATTCGTAACGCCGCCAGAGCTTCCACCAGGACAGTGAGAGAGAGTGACATGGACGAGCAGGCCACGCGCACGGAGAAGGCTCTCATGTCGGCGCGATACCATCGAGCCAACACCATCAAGCAATTGAAACGCATAGGCTCGCGTGTGGCACCTGCGGCAGGGGGCACGGCGAATTCGAGCAAGAAGGAGCAGTCCAAGTCATTCATCCGCGTGCCCAAGATCCTGTCCGTGCTGTTCCACGGCGCGCCGGCTCAGGGTGTTTACCACTTGCTGTGGCTCAAGGTGACCATTTTCGCCACCATCTACATGTCCCTCGTCGTCCCGTACCGCATCTCGTTCGACCCCATGGAGCGTTCGACTTGGCTGCCTGTGCTGTGTCGCGTGGTCGAGACAATGTGCGAGCTGCTCTACTTGGCTGACATCTGGGTGAGTTGGCGTATTCAGCGCTCCAGGGAGTCCATGGACTTCTACGAACAGGACCACCAACAGGCCTACAAGAAGGAGCGTCTCGTATGGGATTTGCTGGCCGCCTTCCCGTTGGATTACCTCTTCTCCAGCTTCTCCAGCAGCCCGCTGTATCGCATCAACCGCTGTCTCAAGCTGCGTCATCTCATGCACTACACGAGCGAACTCAACCGACGCAGCATCTACAATGAGATGAACCGTCTGCGCACGGCATCCGTGCTGTACATCCTTATGATCTACTGGAGCGCTTGCACGTACTACGCTATTGCCGTCTTCGACCAATTTGGAGACGAATGGAACGCCTGGCCGCCCGACAGCAGCTTGGACGATCCGCCCACGGGAAAGCGCACTCTGCGATTGCTACGAAGCCTCTTCTTCGCCACGACGTCTTTTGTCAAGAAAGGTCGCACCTTCACGCCGGAGACGACCTTCCACTGCGTCTTCACTATTGTCACGTACTTCGTGGGCGTGCTCACCATGGCTTTCATGATCGGTGAGTTCGCCAATCTCTTCATATCGTACATTGGCAACGAAGTGGAGTATCGGAAGAACCACATCGCCGTGGAACTCTATCTCGGACGCTGGAAGATCGCGGGCGAGCTCCGGAGGCGCACGCAAGCTTTCCTCTCGTCCTTCTGGTCTTCGCACCGAGGTGTGGACTACCAGTCCTTCATGGAGGGGGTCCCGGCGTGCATCCGCACCGAATCGATCCTCTACATCGCCAAAAAGCCGCTGCAGTCCTTCACCTCGGACATTTGTCGCCCAGTGTGCCTCACGGAGGAGCAAGGCGCGCTAAACGAACTCATCCTGAGTCTGGCACCGCACCTCAAGTTCGAGGGCTACCCTCGCGGCGAGAGCGTGCTGCTGGAAGGCACTATCACCAAGTGTATGTTTTTCGTGGCGCGTGGTCGGCTCTTCTCATCGAGCCACTCACAACCCAATGTCTTCCGTGGTGCCAGCTTCGCGCAGGGGGACTACTTTGGCGACAAGGGGCTATTGGGTTGTTCCGTTAGCGCCTTCTCCGTGCGCACGCTGCGTGCCTGCGACCTGCTCTCCCTCAGTTCTGAAGCGTTGGTGACCGTGCTGCGTGCACACCACATCTACGGTCTCGCCTACGAGATCGCCATGCAGGCCGTCAAGATCGTGCGCGCCAGAGAGAGGGTGGGTTCCTCCATAATCACCACGGAGACAGGCTGGGGCGAAGCCGTGTTGGAAGTCATCGACAGCAAACTGGCGGAGGTCTCTGTGCGCAGGAACAGTCGGACCGACGCACCACTCGGGAACGGCCACGACGCCAAGGCGGCGGCCATCGAGCAGCGCAGAGTGCGCGATCTCATCGAGAAGCACTTTTCGCTCAACCGAGTCATCGACGCCTTTGGCGCCTTCCGTCCCATGCTCCAGCTTATCGTGGCCAACGGACTGCTGCACGCCTCCGGAGGCCCCACAGTGGCTCTCCCGCTCTCTGAGAAGCCGAAGGTTTCGCACAACAGAGTGATGCCAGGCGTGCCCTTCGACGAGCTGCAGCAGGAAGCACTGACCATCATTGCACGGCTCTTCCGGAGGGGCAGCGCTAGGGCCAGCATTATGCCTGACACTGACTCCGTCAACGACCCTGACACCTCTACCGTGGACTCTCCAGTCGGCGATGAAGAGCCTAAGAGCGGACCCTGCCTCCCGCCAGAGATGGAGGTCGTATTGGCGCAGCGAGAGGCAAGTGTAAGCGCTTCGAGTACACCACCTCAAGCTCGAGATGGCCTAATCACGCTGCCACCAATTCAGCGACGATTGCCGCCTATCGACGGGCTTCCAGAGCCGACGCTGAGGCATCGACGGCCTTCCGGTTGACGCAATGCACTCCTAGAACACAGCTGTCGAAGTGGCAGAACGCGACGCTCTCCCCAGACCGCCCTACAACCAAAGCTCCTGGCACATAAACTGCTGGCTCGGCTTTAGTTGCTCACGCCACGGCAAGCAACAGGTATTTGATTCCTAGCTGGTCCTCGTCTCTCTGGACGCACGTGATGGTGGATAGAACCGTTCCCAAAGCTGTCTCACTCCAACAAGACTCGTTCACACGCGCTTTCCAGTCTTCAGCCTCACGCCGCTCCCGACTGACTGCCGTTGTTGCTCTTGCTCGACTGTTTCCTGCGGCCACCACGCCACGGCCGCTTCTTCTTCTGCGTGGTCTTCTTGCCGCTCATAGCCTTCGTCGGCGACGGCGGAGGCGAGGCACACGCAGTCTCTGGGGTGTTCGTAGCAGCCACAACCGGCTCGGGCTCAGCCTCATCCAGCTTCTCCATGCGAGGTGGCCTCGGCTTCGTCGCAGCGCTGAGCTTCGCCTTGGCCTTGGGCTTCTGGTCCACGAGCGTCTGACTCTCGTGCTGCTGCTTTTTGCATCGCTCTTTCCTCGTTACAGCCGAACCACGTGCACCCAGAGTCACACGAAGCATGTGGCGTCGGCCGTTCTTCGCTCGTCCACCTTCCTGTGACTCGCTCCTATCACTAGCACCAGCGCCGCCGTCACCGTCTTCCTTGCTCTCCTCAGATGGACACTTGCCCGTCTCGTGTCCAGGAGACAGACACGTATGACAAGGTGGTGTCGGGAATAGCTCTTGGTGATGCAGCCACACGCGACCGCCGCGACCGTCAGACGTATCCCAGTCCACGCACGTCTTGAGCGACAGCGAACGCGGACACTGCTGTGACTTCGTCAGCAGCTCCACGCGCCATGTCTTGCTCCCTTTGCTTATCGTCTCGTCCCCAGCAGCACCCTCTCCAGCGCTAGCATCATTCGACACAAGCTCGATCTTGCCCACGCGGAAGGACTTTTCAAAGTCCCGGAAGAACTCCATGATGGTGGCCTTGGTCAACTCTTCGTCGGCGCTGTGCAGCAGCAGCACGTACGAGTGCTCCTTCTTCTCCTGCTCCTGCTGCTTCTGCTTGCGCTTCTCGGCACGCGTGAGCGGCGTCGCCACGCTGTTCTTCTCTTCACCCGCCTTCGCCTTCTTTTCCTCACCCGCCTTTACCTTCTTCTTACCATCGCCAGCAGCAGCGACAGCGCTCTCCGATGCACAGACCTCCTCAGCGAAACTCGCGCCGTTCGTCAGCAGCTCGTGCGCACGTCGCAACTCCTGCAAGATCTTCTCCTGGCCCTTGAACTGCAGCACGCAGCCCAAGTCTCGCGCCGTCTCCAATGGATCTTGGATGCTTAGCCGCCACGTCTTGGCCCTGCGTGCTCCCCACTGCGTCGTCTTGAGCACCGGCGTCTCCGGCGCGCGCACCGTCACGACGCGACTCGCAAAGTCGAACTGCGTGGCGTAGAAGGCGAAGAAGCCGGCCAACAGCGTCGCCAACGACACCTCCGTTTGCTCCTGCTGCTGCTGCTGATGGAACGCACGAGCCACGTCCGCATCCGTGCAAAAGGCGATGTTCACGCCATTGTAGTACTCGGGCTCCAATCCGGCCGCTTTGAGCAGTCGTGGGTCCTGCAGACTCGGCAGAACGCGCACCGGACCAGCCTGCAGGTAGTAGATGCTGAGTAGGACGAAGGAGTAGGAGCTCAGGAAGCCCGAGGCGGCGTCGCTCACGCCGCGCTGCTTGGCCCAATGCTTGACCGCCAGCCCCAGCGCACGCGCACGGTCGTCTAGCGTGGCGTAGGCGCGCAGCAGCAGCGTGTTGCGCGTGGCCAGCACGTTCTCGAAGCACAAGTCGCACTCGAACTCACGCCCGCTGCGCTTGTGCACGAAGCGGATAATGGGGATCCGCGCGCCGGCGATCACGTGCCGCACCTCACACTGGTTGCGCTGCAGCATGGCACGCAGCAAGTACAAGTCGTCGCTGCGCTTGCGACTGGCAGTCACCATCGCCCGCAGCCGCGCAGCTTTCTCCTGCACCTCCACGCTCTCCTGTGTGTCCTCGAGGCCCACCCCCAGTGCCAAGAGCTGCGCCGTCACGGCACGCCGCAGCATCTTGAGTTGCGCCTCGAAGAAGAGCAGATGACGACGGTGTTTCTCCTGCTTGGCCAGCTTCTGGCCGCTTTTCGCGCGCTTCTTGTCGCCGCTCTTGTCTGCAGCAGCCTTGGTACCGCTCTTCCCGTCGCGGTCCAAGCCGTTGAGCGTCTGCACGAGCTTCTCCAGACTCTTGCGTATTTGTGAACGCAGCTCACGCAGCGCCTCGGCGCTTTCGGCGTTGCTAGCTGCGTCGCCCGCACTCTCCGCCTTGTCATGAAGCAAGTGGCGGATCTGACGAGAACTCACCACCTCCTGCTTGGGCTTGGTGCGTCCACTTTGGCCTGCTGGGATGAGGCACATGTCCAGATCCGACTTCTTGGACCCAAAGAGCGACAGCGAGCTGCCGAAGAGCGCCACCTCGCAGCGACGCCACTTACCCACTTCGCGACGCAGCAGGTCCTGCAGGTCTCGAGCCACACGCAGGCGCTGAGCTTCCTCCGCCGGCTCAATGCGCGAGTTGGCCACGATGGCCTGTAGCTCCGTCGTCCAGGTAGCTTGCGTCTCGGGCGACATACTGGGCGGTAATGCGGCCTCGGTGGTCTCCGCTGAGGTCGTCAAGAAGGCCACAAAGCTTGCCACTTGCTCACAAGCCACGCTTTCCGTAGATCGAGTGCTGACTTTGCGTCTGCGCTCTTTGCGCTCCTTGCGTTCGCGGGCTTTGCTTGCTTGTGGGTCGTCCTGGTCGTCCTCTTGGTCGTCGGCAGCTGCAGCTGCAGCTTCGGCTGCTGGCACGGCTTCCTCCGCGTCTTCAGGCTCTTCCTGAAGTGCAGCGGTCCAACGCTCGAGTAGCGCCAAGTGAGCACTGGTAGCTCGACTCAACACCAGTTCCGTGGCGTTCTCCACCACCTCCGCCACCACCACCCGCTCCAAGCCGCCTTCAAAGCGTCGATTGCTACGCTGCGCCGCACGCCGCAGCGCCAGCAGCTCAGCTCGCGAGGCACGCAGCACCACACCCACCTCCTGCACGATCTGCTCCACGGGCCAAGCGCCTGTCGTCGCAGTTGCAGTCGCCTTCGTTTCCTCCTGCCTGTCCACAACATCAGGGTCATCTTCCTCTTCCTCGACGTCGTCGCTGGTATCGGACGCGCGTTGCGTGCTGAGCGCCAGTTCCTGGCGAAGCTTGCGCTGGACCAGATACAGCGCGCGTACGCGGCGTACGGTATCTAGCGTCTGCGGCGTGGTGGAGTCACCCAGGCCGTTGCAGCGTCCGAGTAGCCACTGCGCGAACACCAGGTCGCCGTCGCCGCCAACGAACCACGGCGTCTCGCGCCACGCACCGTCGTCCTCTTCCTCCTCCTCCTCCTCAGTTGCAGGTGACGACTTTGGCTTGTCGCTGTGGCCACTGCTGTGGCCGCGTGCGCGCCAGTTGGTCTCGTCCGCCGCCCTCCCGTCGTTCCCGGCGGCTTTGGCGCTGCCATTACGCGTCTGCTTTTTGCCGCCGCGCTCACGCTCCTTGCGCCGCGAGGACGCTCCTGGCTGCGCGCGAGGCTTCTGCTGCGACTTGTGCTGCTTGGAGGGCGGCGGCGGGGGCTCCGCTGCTGCGGGGGGCTCCGTACGGGCCTCCATCGAGGTCTTCCAACGCCCGCAGGCTCCAGCTCCAGCGTGGTGACGCTTTGGAGCACTGCTTCGGGGGGAAGAGACAAGCACTAGGATTTGAGTCATAGAAAGATTGCAGCGACTGCAGTGCAGACGCGCTTTGAGCTGCACGGGAGATGGCCGATGTGGAGCGATCGTTACGGTGCAGTGAGCAGGCACCGGTTCGTATGTCTCTGTCTTCCAATCACACTCGCCTTTGAGTAGAAAGTATCTCTCCACCCGCCTCCCCATTCGCTGACCCTTCCCCTCACCCCGCCCTTCCCACCAATCCCCCGCCGTCTACACTCGATCTACCACACGCCGACCCCGAGTCGCCAGATTTACCACTCTTGTATTTGTGTTTGAAACGCGAAAGGCGCCAAGCCAGCACCATGAAGGACGGGAATGCTGGAGCGCATGGCACGTCTTCGGCGCCTGCGGGCGGCGCGTTTTCGTTCCCGCTGCTCAAGCCCAGCGAGATCTTCTCCTGCATCCATGAGATGCGCGTGCCGGTGCAGGACGACGAGATCCGCGCCTGCCAGCCGGAAGCCGTGCGCAAAGTGCTGGAGGCCTTCATTGAGAGCATGATGGGGGTGACGCGCGAGGACATGGCGCAGCCCGCCTTCGAGGGGCTCAGCGCGCTGAGCTCGCCGGAGCTTCACAGTGAGTCCATCCCGGAGCTCAGCTTCTTTCGCACGGCGCACCGACTGCTGGACGCCTGCGGCGTGCACGACTTCGCGCTCAAAGATGTGTTGGCGCCGTCGCCCAAGCGCGTCAGGCGCCACCTCAGCGCGCTCATCAACTTCGCCAAGTTCCGCGAGGAGCGCGTGGCCGCCTTCTCCGATCTCACGAGCGAGACGGATGAGCAACTCAAGCGCAAGGCGGCGCTGCAGGAGGAGAACGCGGCGCTGCAGCGCCAACTGGACGCGCTGCTGCAAGAACAAGCGGCCGAAGCGCCTGCGGTGCAGCAACTCACGGAGGAGTGCCAGGCTCTGGAGGTGGACATCGACAAGATCAACGACCAGCAGCAGGCACTGCGCTATGAGATGAAGGGGCTCAAGAAGCGCGAGCACGCCGCGCGTGACGAGCTGGCGTCAGCTCGCTTCAACCTACTGGAAGCTGCCGGCGAGATCGAGCGTCTGCAGGGCCAGATCGTGACGTCGCCCAACCGCGTCAAGAAGGAGCTCCGAGAGATTGCCACTGCGCTGGAAGACGCCAAGACGGATCTCTACGCACTGGAGCGCCGCCACCGCGAGCTGCTGGCGCAGTCAGACACGTACGTGCGCGCCGAGAAAGACCTGGCCAAGACCTTTGCACTTCTGGCAGAGTGCGAGCAGGAGATCAGTAAGACCAAGCAAGCCAAGGAGAAGGTCAAGAACGCCAAGCAAGCCGTGGCGGATCTCCAACGCCAGACGAGTGAGACCCAGCGTCGGCGCAAGCGGCTCGAGAAGCACGTGAAGCTCAAGAAGGCCGAGTTCGAGCGCTACCAAGAGGAGGCACGCGTCAAGGACCGCGCGGCAGCTCAGGCGCTACGTGTGGCTCGCGAAGAGCTACAGAAACTGGAGGCCACGCATCAGGACGCACGCCAGCGGATTGCACGCAATACGGACGCCAGCCGCGAGCTCGAGCGCCAGATGAAGGAGGACGAGCTCAAGTACCAGCGTGGACTGCATGACATGGAACAGGTGCGTCGTCGTAGCCTGCACACACCTGCACTCCTTGTTCTCGCTCGTATCGCCACGCTCATACGTGTGTGTGTGTGAACTCTTTGTTGTGTGTTCGACGCCGTTGGGACGCCCTGCAGATGTACTCTCGACTGCAGTTGGCCGCCGAGTACTACAACAATCAGTTGCTCGAGGTCGTCCGGGCCAACCCGTAGCTCCACCATGCGCTCGTGCATCTACTTGTCGCTATCTCCTACCTGTCTGTTCCTCTCCTCCCATCGTAATATCGCTTCCGAGCGTTCTGTCCTTGTAGAAGCGCCGGTGCTTCTCCTGTCTTGCTTCACTTCTGGCTTCACATGTCCACGTGTGTCCTTCGCAGGGTCAGGAAGCGAGCGGCTGGAGTCGCGAGCCTCAAGTGCAGCGCCGTTCAGCCTGGAGACCGCTCTGCTGTGTCCCCGACGCTCGAGACGCTGGCCGAAACGTCTTTGTGGCCGTGAAAGGTCACGACTTGCTGGCCGACGGACGGCTGCAGTGGCTCGCGACGCACTTGTCGTTGGCGTCCGAGGGCCACAAGACGCTCCCAGCTCGGCTATCTTGACGGGGAATGGCGGACGACGCGACTGCAGACGTTGGCGAGGGCGCTCTGCTTGTGGGCGCGGAGGAGAATGCCGACGAGGGCGTGGAGCAGGAGAGGCGCGACTATGAGAGCTCGGCGCTGGTGCGGTCGCTGACCAACTGGGAGATCTCGCGCGACCACCTCGTGTTCGGCGACATGTGCGGCCTGGACACGGCCAAGCGCCACGTGCTGCACTTCTTGGAGCCCGAGCGCGCGGAGAGCGACGGTGACAAAGGCTCCGTGCTGCTCACGGCCGCAGGGAACACGGTCCAGTTGCTAACACTGGCACCACGAAGCGAAGACTCGGGCCCCAGCGTACGACAGCGCCGCTACCTCTTTGGCCTGGGGGGCAGCGGCGTGGGGAGTCTCGCCGTGCACCCGTCGCGCGAGTTCTTTGCCGTGGGGGAGAAGGGCGTGAAGCCTCCTATCTCCATCTACCGCTACCCGGAGGTGACGGTGTGTCGCGTCCTGCGCAATGGCACGGAGCGGGCGTACGCGAGCGTCGAGTTCAGCGCCGATGGCGATACGCTGGCGTCTGTGGGCGCGGCGCCCGACTTCCTGCTTACTGTGTGGAAGTGGCGCGAGGAGCAGACGGTTCTGCGGTGCAAGGCCTTCGGCCAGGAGGTCTTTAGTGTCCGCTTCGCCCCAGCGGACAGCGGCTTCCTGGCCACGAGCGGCGTGGGCCACATCCGGCTGTGGAAGATGGCGGCCACCTTCACGGGACTCAAGCTGCAGGGCGACATTGGCAAGTTCGGGAAAAGCGAGCTGAGCGACGTGGAAGCCTTCTGCGTGCTGCCAGACAAGAAGGTGCTGAGCGGCACGGAGCGCGGCGTGCTGCTGCTCTGGGACGGCAACTTCATCAAGTGTGAGATCCTCACGTCGCGTCGCCAGCTCCCGCATGCTGGCACGGTCAACGTCGTGGACTACGACGCAGAGGAGTCGCAGGTCGTGACGGCTGGGAAGGACGGCTACGTGCGCTTCTGGAGCTTCGACTCGGTTGACAGCGCCGACGTGCTGGCGGACGAGACGGTGGCGCTTGTCCCCGTGAAGCGCCAGGTGCTCGTGGAGCCACACATGGACATCCGCGCCGTGGTCAAGGAAGCACCAGGCCGCTATCTGCTACAGGACGGCGCCGGAAGTGTCCACTTACTCACGCTCCCCAGCGACGAGGAGCACCACATCGAGTTCGACTACGTGCCGAACGACACTGGTCGCATCTCCGGGCTGGCTTGCTCGCCGTATGAGCATCTAGCAGCCACCTGCGGCCAGGACGGCAGTGTGCGCGCCTGGGACTACGTCTCGGGCTCGTGCCTCATGGCCATCTTCCCGGAGCTCACACAGAGCGCGAGTGCGAAGGCCAGCGCCCAGGGCAAACGCGTAGTGCTGTCTCCAGCCTCGTGCATTGCCTGGGTGCCCTCCCGCTCCGCCGTGGTGACGGAGCAGATCCCAGCAAGTCGCCAGGTGGCCGTGGGCTTCCACGACGGCCTCGTGCGCGTGCTGCTCATGGACGTGGAGCACCGCGCCTGGGTGCGCCTCAACGTCTTCAAGCCGCACAGCGAGCGTGTCACCTGCGTGGCGTTCTCGCGCTCGGGCTCCGCCTTCGCCTCCGCCAGCGCCGACGCCACCTTCTTCCTCTTCCGAGTGGTACCCAACAGCAAGACGTCCAAGTTCGCGACGTACCAGCCCGAGTACGAGCCCTTCGGCTTCCAGCGTGTACCTGCCGCCGTGTCTGCTATCTGCTGGCGCGCTGACGGCGAGGCGCTGCTGGCCACACTAGTCAACGGCCAAGTGCTCGAGTTCTTCCTGCCTGCAGGTGGGCTTGCAGCCGGCGGGGGCGACCTTGGGGACGACGCCGACTCGGATGGAGACACGGCAGCGAAGACGGACGAGGCGGGGGTGGGAGGCGAGCGGGAGTCCTACGAGCTGCATCTCCCGTCCCGCGAGTGGGCTCTGGGCCAGCGCAACCGCTTCATGAGCGTCAAGGAGCTCGAGGCTCTGGAGACGGCCAGCGCGAGCGGGAACCCAGTGGCAGAGGAGAAGCTCCGCAATGGCTTCCAGGTGGAGACGCGTGCTGGCCCGACGGGATCCAAGGCCTGGGCTGCGCTCTATCCGGCGCTGCACGAGAAGGACCGCGACAAGCCCCTGAGCCGCACGACCAAGGACCGCGTCCTGCTGAGCTGTCGCCCGCCACTGCACGGCAGCCTCTTCCTGTGCCACCACGACCAGCCCACACCGCTCCAGGAGCTGGCGTCCGAGGCCTCCGCCCACGTGACGTGGCTCGCGCTCTCGCACTCGCAGCGGTTCCTGCTCTGCGGCCTCTCCAACGGCAAGTTCCAGCTGCGGTGCGCGCGCCGGCCGCACGCCTTCCTCACGGGCGAGTTCCACGACCGCGGCAGCGCCGAAGCCGGGCAGCTCCAGGTGGCGCTCTCCTTTGACGACTCGTACGTGCTGGCAGCAGGCAGCGACGGCAACCTCAGCATCAGTCGCCTGCACGCTGAGCGCGTGGAGGAGGCGGCCAAGCTGCTGGCCGGCCGCTTCGAGAACTTGCAAGCCGAGGCTGCCATCGCCGGAGACCACGCCAGAGACAAGCAAGAGTCGGTGCTAGCCATGCAGCAGAAGGCGCTGGAAGCCGAGAAGGCGGAAGGCGGCGAAGGCGGCGCCGCGGCCAGCACCGAGGTGGGGGCGCTGCCCGCTTTCCACCGCGCCAGGGCCTTCGCCGCCTACATGGAGAGCAAGCTGGCGCCTGGCGCGACGGCCGCGAAGGACAAGGAGGACTTCCGAGGCGTCTGGCGGCTTGCGAGCGACGCGGGCAGCACGGCGGGCTTGGTGCCGGGCTTGGCGCCACTGGGCGGCAGCTCGGAGGACGCTGCGGTGGGCGTGCCGTCCGCCAGCCTCTTGCAGCTGGAGGCGGCGGAGATCGAGCAGCCAGGCGAGGCGTACACGATCGAGGACGCCAAGCGCAAGAGCGAGGCCGACGCACGGGCGAGGTCGACCCAGAGCAAGCAGGACGCCACCCGCGCCGTGCTGGACAAGATGCGCGTCCAGCTGCGCGAGCTGCAGGCCATGGACGCCGCGCTGCCCGCGGAGCACCGCGTGGGCAGCGAGGAGTGGGAGGTGGACTTGGACTACGGCGAGCTGCTGGCGCGCCAAGGCGACGAGAACTGCGACGAAGTGCGCCGCGAGCTGGCCTTTGCGGTGGAGCGCGAGGAGCTGCTGCTGCTCAAGCTGCGCGAGACGTACGTGGGGCCGCTGGCCGTGGAGCTACTGACGCTGCACGCGCTGGAGAGCGGGCTGAGCGTGCAGTCCTTCCGCACCATGAAGATGCCCGCGAGTCTGCAGAAGCGGCTGGCCGAGATCCACACGGCGGAGGCCGGGCGGAGGCCACCGCAGCAGCAGCAGCAGCAGCAGCAGCAGCAGCAGCAGCAGCAGCAGCAGCAGCAGCAGCAGCAGCAGCAGCAGCTCGCGCGTCGACGCTCCGTGCTTCATATACTGGAGAAGGACACGCCGCTGGACGACGAGTTCCCGTTGCGAGAAGACGAGCGCCGCCTCATCCAGGAGCGCGCAGAGACGGCTGCGTCAGTGTCTGCCGGTGGCCACGGCGCTGCGGCCCAGAGAGGAGCAGACAGCGGGCCTCCCGCGGCGCAGACAGAGGCCACAGGCGGCTCCAAGTCGGTGCACGGCTTCGAGGCGCGGAAGCGTCTGCGCGGCGAGCGGCAGGAGCGGCTGGCGCGCTGGCAGGCGGCCAAGCCGGGCGAAGACGCCGACGACCCCCGCGACGTGGTGGCCATCGCCTTTGCCAAGCGCAACATGGGCGACTACAAGCTCAAGACGGCGGCCGACTACGTGGTGCCGGAGCAGCAGCGCGTGAACGCCGTCAAGAAGCTGCGGCAGATGGCGCTGCTGGAGGAGTCGCTGTACGCGGCGCGACTGCGCTTCAACGCCAAGCTGCTGGCGCTGCGCGAGCTCAAGCTGCAGCTGCTGGCCGAGCTGCGGCGAGACCACGAGAGGCTGCGGGAGCTGCACGCGGCGCTGGGAGTCGTCTCGGGAGCTGCGGGCGCCGCGCCGCTGGCGGTGGATCTGCGCGAGTGGCCGGAGCAGCGCGAGCGCGTGAGCGAGGCCGACTTGGAGCTCTATCTGCGAGACAAGCGCGTGACGCCGCACACGCAGGCGACGGCCACGCTGGAGGCTGTCGGCGGCTCTGGGGCCTCGCAGGAAGAGAGGAAGCCCACGGATCGCTCCATTGCCGCGCTGGCTCGCACGTTGGGCGGCTCGGGCGCGGGGGAAGCCTCGGCAGGGCTGCGCGTGGGCCACCTGCGGCTGCAGATGATGGAGAGCGGCGCCGTGAGTGTGCACGCCACGACGCCAGCCGCAGAGGAAGCGCCCGCGCCCGCCCCAGCGGCAGAGGCGGAGGGCGCGGACGCGGCCAGCGTGCGCGCGTATCTGCTGCGAGGCGAGGCGCTGGCACTGCGACGCAAGCAGCGCCGGGAGGTGGCGGCTCTGGACGCGGCGGTGGCGCACCTCCGCGCGGAGAGGCTGGCGCTGGCCGCGAGCTTGAAGCGCGACGAGCTGCGGCTGCTGACGCTGCACCGCGAGCTGGCGCTGCTCGAGAGCTTTGAGAGCAAGGAGAACCTGCTGAGCAGCAAGCTGGAGAAGAGCGCGGCCGAGAAGGCGCAGGTGGTGGCCGAGCTGCGCGACGTGCAGGAGCTGCTGGCCGCCAAGAAGCGCGAGGCAGAGGACTGGGCGCGCCAGGAGCGCGCCGTGCAGGCCGAGTTCCTGGCGCTCGTGAACGGCGCGGGCGCGAACTCGGCGGGCACGCCGCACCCGAGCCTGGCGGCGCTGCAGAAGCTCTTCAGGCGCAAGCTCAAGCGCCCCAAGAAGAAGGCGGGAGGCGAGAAGGACGGCAAGGAAGGCGGCGAGGCGGGCGAGTCGCCCGAGAGCGCACGGGACGGCGAAGAGGAGGAAGAGGAGGAGGAGGAAGAGGAGGCGGAGGAAGACTACGACGAAGACGAAGACGAGAGCGACGAGGAGGAGGAGGACGCCTGCCCGGCCGGCTGCGAGCTGGCGCTGTACGAGAAGGTGCTGGCGCTGCGCGAGCGGCGCGCGGACGTGGACGACGCGCTGGGCGAGCTGGCGCGCGCCACGGAGGAGCTGCGCAAGGCTGGGGAGCGCCAGACGGCGCGGCAGCGCGGCATCGACAAGGAGCTGGCGGCCACGGAGCAGGACGCGCAGCTCTTCCAGAGCGAGAAGCAGGCGCGCTTCAATGAGCTGGACGTGGTGGTGGCGCTGAGTGCGCGCCAGCTGCGCTGCCTGCAGCCGTCCGAGGCGCCGCGCACGGCGTGGAGGCTGCCCACGCAGGCCGCCGAGTGCCTGGTGTTCTCCACGCGCGCGTTTGCGGCGCTGAGCGAGCGCATCGAGGCGCTGCAGCGCGAGAACCGGCAGTTGCGCCAGCAGTTCCGCGACTTGCACCGCCAGCAGAGCGTGCTGGCGCGCGACAAGCGGCAGCAGCAAGCCGCCATTGCGCAGGCGCAGGAGCGCGGCGAGCAGTTGCAGCGCCTGAAGTTCGGGCAGCTCGTGGACCTGGAGGTGCTGGACCGCGCCTGCGACGCCTCGGCGCTGCAGGAGCTGCGCGCGCGCGTGGCCGCGAAGGAGCTGGCGGCCGAGCGCTCGCTGCGCAGCGCGCGGCAGACGCAGCCGGAGCTGCAGCGCGCCATCCTGCGCGCCACGGAGCGCAACACGGAGCTGCTGACGCGTCTGGCGGCGCTGGCGGCGCGCCAGGCGGCGCTGGAGCGCGCGCTCAACCAGGACGACGCGGGCGGGGGCGCGCTGCGGCTCGAGGACGACGCGGCGCTGGCGCAGCGCGAGATGCGCGAGCGCAACAAGCTCGTGCGCCTCGTGAAGCTGCAGGCGCGCGAGGTGGAGGCGCTCAAGCAGGAGATCGGCCTGCTGCGCGGCAAGGACGGCAAGGTCTACGCCCCGCGAGTGTAGCCATGGCCCATGGCGGTTGAACCTGGGGGCAACGAGCCCAGACAGACTGGGATGCTCAACGATGGGTTGGGCCGGCCGGATCTCATGCCAGTGGCGAGGTTTTTCTGCGGAGAGGGGAGGGGGAGGCCGGGCTGCTCCAGCGCCTTGATTGGTCGAGTTTCGTCGAATCGGGAGGCGCCGCATGTTTATTCCCCGCTGGAAGGTCACGGCGATGCCAGGATAACCCCCTTTTTATTTTTTTTCCAAGTGCCAGGCTGGAGGCGGCCGCTTTTATGCGGGCCAGCGGAGAACTGGGCGCAACGTAGCGACCCGACTGCCGAGCGCCAAGTGCCAATGCGCGCACACGCACACCGGGCCTCCGCCCGGATGGCAGGATGGCAGGATGGCGGCTGCACGCTCCGAGCTGCAAGGGGACGGACGGACGGAGCGCCCGCCTTGGAAAGCGGCAGAACCCCCTCGCCGAGGCTGCCAGGAACAAAGAAGGCCTGGAAGTGGCAGATCTGGCGGCTGCCAACTTTCGGGCCCGAGCCTACCCCTGACCCAAAGTTTACGCTGGACGGGCCAATCCCATCGCTTGAAGGCCAACTGTGCGTTCGAAAGGTGCCCCTCGCAGAAGCATACAAAGCTCCAGAAAGCGAAAAGCGCAGGCGGCGAAGCGGAAGGTGGCGGAGCAGGAAGCGGCGGCAGACAGCGGCGACAGACAGCGACAGCGACAGCGTCTCGGCGTGAACGTGCGCTCGCTCGCTCGCGAGCGAAGGTGAGCACTGTGTGACGCGCGTCAGCGTGGCGCGTTCGGCGTCTGCGGGGCTGCGCGTGGGCCTGGGCGCGAGAGCTCCACGGCCGGCACCATGCGATCGAAGCGGCTGCGATCGAGCAGCCATGGCGGCAGCGGCGCCGTGAGCGGGGCCGCCTACGGCTATACTGGCGACGGCGCGACGCCAGCAGAGCTTCTGGACCCGAGCCTGATGACGGAGCGCCAGCAGCTGGCCTTCCTGCTGCGCAAGACGGCGCAGGAGGCCTCGTCTTCGGCTCCCTCCAGTAACGACGACTCCAGTTCGTCGGAGGGGGAGGACAAGGATAGTGACGGCGGTAGTGTGCCGCGAGCCACGAGACCGCAGCGACGTGTGACCAAGCGAACTAAGGCGCGGGTGGCAGTCGCGGCGACGGCAGCGGCGTCAGCGACTCCCGTGGTGTACTGCGGTCGTGGGCGGCCGCCCAAGAACTCCATCAAGCTGCCGGCGACGGGAAGCGGCAGCGTGACCAAACGGCCGCGCCGCAACTCCCCACGCAGCCGTAGCAGTCGTAGCACTCGCAGTGTGCGGGCAGCTACCCGGCTAGCAGACGCCGAAGCGGATGCTGCCAAGCCCAAGGCTCTGAAAGAGGAGCCCACTGCAACCACCGCCAAGCCGGTCAGTACGCCAGCGACCAGCGCGTCTTGCGACAAAAGTGCTCCCCCACTGCGACTAGAGCTGGAGTTAGCGGTCAAGAGGGAGAAGACCAGTCCGTCCAGCGCCAGCGACGTGGTGTTACTGGGCGGTGGTAGCAGCAGCAGCAGCAGCAGACGCAACAACGGCAGCAGTCTGACGGCGGCGAGTGCAGCCGCCTCGAGCGCGGCCCCGCCCTGTGCGCTGTGCTGCAACCTGGCGCCGTTCTGTGACGCGCCGCTGTTCCTGTGCCCGGCCTGCGACCAGAAGTACCCGACGCAGCAGGCGCTGGGCCGCGCGTGCATGACGTAGCGGCCGCTTGCAGCGAGTGCCAGACAAGGGGGCGGGCGAACGCTGACAGAGAGGAGTGCGTGTCTTGTCGATACCTAGCGACATGGCTTTGCTTGAATGGATTATTGTATATCCTGCCCCGGACCGCGTCATCTGGCCGCCAAGCCCCGGAGACCAGCGAGACGCGCTTCTCCTGCGGCGTTGCGTGCACAGAAGCTCAGGCGTCCAGTGGCGACACTGGCGCGTGCAGCAGAGGTCGCTGTCCGGCCCCCGGACAGGCAGAATGCGTACGTGCGCTACAGACAGCGGGCGCCTCGCCAGCGCAGGACGCGCACGTCCGGCGCTGAAGCACGTGGGCTTGAGGAGGACCGCGGGCGCCCAGACGGCCAGTAGTGCGGTCGCGCGGACTCATGTCATGATCACCAAGTACGTGAGCAGCAGCAGGATGAGCACCAGCACGATGATCACCACAAAGTTCTTCATGCCGCCTGTGCAGAAGCCACAGCATAGCAAGACAGAGCGCAAAGATGGCGTCAGTCGGCCGGAACAGACAGCGCTAATATAAGCAGGAGCATGTGCTCCTCCCCGGCCTTGCTGTCCTCCCGCACCTGACTGCTGGATGAGCTCGTGCGTCTTCTTGGTCACGGCCTCCAGCGCCTGCTTGGCCTTGTCTGTGTCGTCGTTCAGGTCGTCCAGCATCCTGCAGATAGCGTACGCTCACAGCGGTTAGTAGCACGCAGACAGCTACTACATCCAGCTTGGTCCCCCACTGCCCAAGCGTACGCACTCGTTCTGTGAGTCGAGCTCCGTGCTGATGGAGAGACTCATGTCGCCCAGGCGCTTCACGGCGGAGTGCAGTTCATCCAGGTTCTCGTCCTGCTTCTGGCGCTCAGCCTGCTGTGCGCGCTGCTCCTTCTGTACGTAGTCGTCGTCGTCGCCGCCATGCTCGTCTGGGTGCTGCCATACGCACGCGCAACCAACCGGCCACAAAGTGCGACACACACGTTCACCACGTTAGCGAGCGCTACAGAGCACGCTCGACCCGCGCGAGACCCGCAAACGACAGCGCAGACACCACAGAACCACGCGGGGCTTACGTCGCTGCCCAGCTTGGAGTAGTTGGCCGGCTTCCCCGTCGGGAAGGAGCGCGACATGCTGGCGCCTCTCGCCAACCTGCCTTGCTTCCTCGCGCTGCTGCTGACTTGGGAACCCCGAGCCCCGGGGAGCCCGACGCGACCATCACTCCGGCGGGTTGCCACGCAGGGCTAGGTTCTTGCAGCACGGCCGTCGGACACTCATTGGTGGAAAAGTGTCGCGCCGGAGCATTACTGCCAATCATACTGCCCCGCATCAAAACCGGCTCGTTCACTTCACACGCATATGCGAGCGAAGCGACCGCGGCGCTTCATGGAGCACCTCGCACCTCGCACCTCGCACGCCGAGCGGCGCTGGTGGCTGGCCGTTGCGACGGGCGCCTGGCGCATGCGGCTCCGCTCCGTCACGAGGCGAGCTATTCCTGCCATCCAGCGGCTGCCGGCTCGGTCGAACACAGCGGGATAAATACCAAACTGCGGGGTGCTCGTATTGCTTCTTGCTCCTGCTGCAAACGTCGGCTTCTTTCTGTCTGATCGTATCTTGTGCTCCTCCGAGCGCCTCCGGGCTCGAGCACTTCAGCGCCTCATAACTTCCACCTCTCCTGCGCTGCTGCGCTCCTGGTCACTTGATCTCCTGGGCTCCTCCGTCTTCCTCCGGTCTGCCGGGCGACCCGGCTCACGTCATGCAGACGCGGCCCAGCGCTTGCTGCGTCGGGTACTTCTGGTCGCAGGCCGGACACAGGAACAGCGCGTCCGAGAAGGACGCCTCGTACGCCGTGTCATAGTCGCAGCACAGCGCACAGCGCATGCCGTCGCCGCCGAGCCCGCTGGTCGCGTGTTCGAAGGGCGACGAGCCCATGTGAACCACGTCGCTCGAGCTGGACGGACTGGGCTTGCCGCGTGCTGGCGACAGTGGCGACGCCGCCTGCTTATCGCTCGGCACGTGCGCTTTATCTTCGGCCAGCTCCAGCGTCTTGGCTCGCACTGCTGCTTTCTGCGTCGTACGCGGCGACGTGCGCACCGCCAGCTTCGACTCCTGGGTGGTCATCGGCACCTTGATGGGCTTCACAGACGCCGCTTTTTTGGGCGGCCGTCCGCGTCCGCGATGTGCCACGACCGGCTTCTCGTCGGCGCTGGCCTCCGCCGCGTCCCCACTGAAGTCCGCGTCGCCGTCACTGTCGCTCTTGGCCGTCCGCGCGCGCTGACGTCGTATCCGCTTGACTTTTCTCGCCTGTCGTTGCCGCGGGCGGGTCGTGGCCAACTCGCGCTCCTCCCCCTCCGAGCCCTCACTGGAATGCGTGAGTTCTTCGCTGGCTGAAGCCTCGTGCGCCGTCGTGCGCAGCAGGAAGGCCAGTTGCTGTCGCTCTGTCATCAGGCTCGGGTCCATGTGAAGGAGGTGATCCTCCGCGTCCTCCGCGCCGGAGAACGCACCGCTCGCGTGACTTCTCACGTGCGCGTGCTGTCGCGAGCGAGAAAGCGAACGCTGGCGCTTGGCGCGCCGCCCCGCCGCCATTTCGCCGCCCTTATCGCCGCCGCCGCGTCGTCTGCCGCCACTCCGCAGCATCCACACCACGGAACGGCACGCCCGTCTTGTGGTTCTTCTCTTCACCAGTAGCTCGCCGTGGCTCGCGCCTCGCTCACGCCCACAAGCAGAGAGTCGCGTCCGCACGATCACGCGCACACACGAACAGGTTGCTGCGTCCAGAGATGCCTCGAGTCGCTGCCGCTGCCGCTGCCTCGCCTTGCTGCGCTTGCTGCCCGTCCGTCCTTGCTTGGCCGTTGGCTCGCTCGCCCACTGGTTGGCGATATTGTGTCCAAAACGCACGCCCTTTCTCTCAAATGGTTGCATAGTGAAACCAAGCCAAACAGGCATGCCGAATTCGCCAGGTGTGGGCAATTTGAGGCGTCTGCTGGTGCGCGCACTATATCCCAAAGTTTGCAGTTGCAGTCAAGCTAAAGTTGAGCAAGAACCCATGCAAGCAAGCCGAGGCCTGGAGCGTTGGCCGATGGATGCCATCCCCGCCAAGGTCGCTGGCCTCCTTTGGGGTAAGACGCAGTGCCTTACAGAGCTACACCAAACTGCGTTGCTGGCTATCTCTAGAAAAGCAAGTGGTTGTCGGTTTTGCCATCGCTCTGGACGACCAAACGTAAGGCACTGCGTCGTACCCTGGATCTTGAACCCCTATTGTTTGCCTTACGAAGGTGCATGAATCGGAGGTGGCCCTGGCAAAGACTCGGGACGGACTGGAGGCCCAGGCATGAGAGTTTTCCAACACCGACGCAAACTCCGGATTTCCCAAGACTTTGCTCCGCGTTCACAGACGTCCATGCCACAATGGGGAGGATCAGCTGCAGGCCGATTTACTTGAGACACTGGTGGAAGTCGATGTGCGACCTGAGGTTCAGCCTACAA